>CM038231.1:80060052-80171906 GCA_021442155.1 Cymbidium sinense | reverse complement strand
ATCAATAGTGGTGGTTGGGCCGCGATAATTGGGCTGCATTTTAGTGGCGGTGCCCAACGGTAGTGGCCAGGTGGCAGCGAACGGCAGTGGCAGCCATCAGTGATCCATTGATGGTTGTTTAACTGTGGTATGACGACAATCCGATGATGGTCATGCGGTGGCGACCGGTGATAATGAATAATGGTAGCTAAACGATTGTGGATTATAGATTCTTACGATTCTCTCTCATTTTAGGTCTCCTTATGCAAAGAATGAGAGACTATTTATAGATTATGAGAGTGACATTACTTATAAATATAGACAAAATCCAAATCAATTCATTGGAACACTCAAAACAATCTCTTTGATCATGAGATGTATTTTAAGCATTTGAATGATCAAATAAAGTCGAATTAAGAGTTCTTGCTTAGATTAGATCTCATCGAGACACTTGATTTATTATAAGTTTATCATATTTAATAGCAAATCAAGTATCAAATGATATTCTAAAGTTTTAAATTATATTTTAAATATTTGATATGGGCTAAACTAGACTCAGGATCATTACTTTTGATCCCATCAAAGTGTTTTTATTAGCTCTATGATTAGAAGATTAAGGTTTTCATCGCAAGAGATATTCAATAACACATACACCAGGATTCATGCTTGAACTGGTGGATTTTTCAGTAACATATCAAGAATAAATGAAAAATAGATGAAACAATGTAGACTTTTATAAGATGATGTACCAATCTTGTTCTCTTTTCTATCTAAAGGCTATTATAATGGAAATAATTAGAACTAATAATAGGCATTTGATAAATATGTAAGAAGATTACTATTTTTTATTTCCCAATATCCATATTTTAACTTTCATTTACTCTAATTTGATTCTTTACATAATGAATATTGGCATAAGGTCATTTTTTGAGTTGCTAATTTTTTGTCAATATTATCATATGCTTAACCCCATTTTGGCTTTTCGTAAAAAGATAACTTCTAATTCTGCAGATAACATACCCTTACAATCGCATACTAAATCTTATATCGAGAAAGAGACACCTTCACTTCAGAAGAATCCTCTTATAACTAATTAAGCAACGATAAATTAACTCAATTGCTCTCAATACTTTACCATTAATCCCACTACCACTTCTTCTTCCTCTACTTCTTAAGAGGCCTCCATGCATTAGTAAATGTTTGTTACTCATTCACCAAAGAATAAATTGTTAATGACTCTCCACATATTATTCCTCCAATTTACTTTGAAAACATTGCAAACACATGAATTTAGCTATACAATTCCCCAAATTCTACCTCCTACTAGAGTGTTGATTTTTTTATATAATTGTTGTATGCTAGAAAACTAGTTGCGGTAGAATAAAAGTTTACCTCTTAGCTTTGTTGTAGAATCCATCACATACACAGATGTTTGAAGAATGAACAAGAAAATTTCAAATTTTTTGAGTGAAAAACTCCTAAATAGGGGGAAAAACTATGGGGCCTAACCCAATAAAAATCTTCCACTATGTATCTATTTCAGAGTACAAAGTTTTGATAACGATTACGAATTGTATATGAAAAGGCGACAATGCGAATCCCAATTACAACAATTCTCGTGGTTAGGTTATAACAATTGTTGGTGGCAGTTGATGATGGTGAAACAATGGTCAGATCAGCGATGTCTGATGTATGGCGAGAGATAATCGCAATGGTCGGCGGCAACCGTGATAATGGTTAGCGGCAGTAGCCGGTATGTGGCGGCAGTGATGACCAGCAATGATAATGCAATGATGTCGATAGTAGTGGTAGTAGCGGCCAGCAGCGATATACCGGCAGCCAGCGATAATGTGAGCGTGAGCGGTAGCAGTGCATTGACGCGGGGATGGCAGCATGATTGGCACCAATAACCGCAGCAGTGGTCGGCAGCAATGGTTGGCGCAATAACCGGGGCAATGCTGTCGCGGTATGATAACCAGCATAGTGTCAGTGATAATTATACCGCGATAGTAGTTAAGCGTGATAATCGGCAACGATGGTCAGTCGGTAACCGTCAATAGTCGGCAGCAATTCAGCAGTAATGACCCAGCAATGGTGGCCCGGCGATAACAGTGCGGTGATGATGGCCCGTGATGATGGTTGGCAACGACGAGATTGGCGGTTGGTAGCGGCGGTGGTCGGCAACCATCGAAAAACGATTATGCTTGGAGGATTTTCAAGCTTTAGAGCTCTCTCTTCTCTTTAGCTTGGCTCCCCTCATGTGAAAAATGAGAGGATGATAATTTTATACATGCAAAATCAAATTACTCCATCGGATGGCTCAAAATGATTCCCTTGATCACTAATTTATTTTAAGTATTTGAATGCTCAAATAAAGTCGAATCAAGAGATCTTGCTTGTTAGATCCGGCTCATCAAGATGCTTGATTTGATCATAAACACACAATATTTAGGAACTATTTAGGTATTTAACTGATATCCCAAAATTTTCAATGATATTTTAAGTGCTTGATCTGGACTAGTTTCGACTTAGGATCAGATTACTTTTGACATCAAGATTCATGCTTTTTGAGTAGAATTTTTTGTCATATAGTTGTCCCCATTTTAGGATGACATTATCTATCATCCAAAATTATATGCTAAATAATTGAAAATAATAAATTCTTCAATGAAATGTGCGGGTTTATTAACCATATAGTTTGAGAAAATAGATCTTCATGAGTGCACAAGATTATGATTACGAGCGGGTGCATGGCGTGGTGCGTGGTGCTCACCGGGGTTATGGGCCCGGGATGCTGAGCAGCGTATCTTGATGAGCATTCTTTTTGATTTTTTAAAGTTTTTTTTAGTTTTTTTTCAATTTCTTTCCATTTTTTTTATTTTTTACCTTTTGCCTTTGTAGTGGGCCTATAAAAATCCCCCTAGGGTCAAGTGAGGAGACACAACTCCCATATGCTCTAGTATTTCTCTGCATTCAATGAGAAATCATATAACAGAAGTTCAAAGGCTAGGGTAAACATTTTTTTTCTTTTTTTTTTGTTAGCAGTTCTGACCTTCTTCTTAAGAGAAGGTCATTTGCTTTGTTGATCAAGACCCGTAGCTCATACGGCGAGGCTCAATTTTCCTTCGAGAGAGGCATCAACTATCCTCGCCGGACCGACCGGGTTTGGAGGCGATCAAGGCTGTAGTTCATGCAGGCTTTTTTCGAGAGGCGCTGTCCTCGTCGGACCGTTTGAGCGATTAAGGCTGTAATTCATACGGTGAGGCTCGATTTTTCCTCGAGAGGCGTCTATCCTCGTTGGACCAACGGGTTTGGAGGCGATCAACCGTGGTTCATATGAGCTCCATTTTCCCTCGAGAGAGGTGTTGTCCCTCGGACCGACACGGTTTGGAGATCAAGTAGTTCATTCTCTCTCAAGAGAGGAGTATCCTCGTCGGAACCGGTTTGGAGGACCCATAGATCATACAAGAGGCTCGTTTTCCCTCGAGAGGCATCAACTGTCCCACTTTAGAGATGATCAAGACCCATAGATCATATCGAGGCTCGATTTTCTCTTGAGAGAGGCGTCAATTGTCCTCGTCGGACTGACCGGATTTAGAGCGATCAAGACCCGTATTTTCTACTTCTCCTTGTAGAAAATTGAATTTCTTGAAACTCCAATGGATGGTTCAATAGTTTGATAGCCAAGATGGCGGAAGCATCAGGAACCATCCCTAAAAACTCGAAAGTCGGGTAATTTGAGTGAAGAGAAATAGCTTTTTTCTTTTTTGATCTCATATGTATGCGTATATTTTTCTTCATATCGTATGAGAAAAATTTTATCCAAAAGTTGTGAGCAACAAAGTTAGGAAAGGATATGCCCAAGTATTGGGGTGAGTGAGTTACTTCACACAATTCTCATATTTTTGTCTTTCTCTCTCACTCTTTTTTATTTATCATGTATTTTTGCAGGATGATGGCCGGAAGAAAACCAATAGTGTGACAGCGATAGAGGATATATCATCCACTATCACAGCTGATAGTTTAATGGTGTTCCACAGGAAATTTTATTTGCCCAATGAGTTGGTGGATATTATTGCCAATATTCGAGATGATTCTTTATGCGGGACTGCGATTCTCTTCGGTTCCTGAATTGATTGAGATCTTTAAAATATGTGGTGTAGCTTTATCACAATTTTCATTTCGAGCTTTAGTGATCATCGTTGGTTTGACTGTCTTCTTTAGAGAGCATGGTGTTACTTTGAACATCAAATACTTGTGTCGAATGTGTAGATTCACATATGATGCTCAGGGATGTGTTTCTTATCCGGCTATAAAGAATTGGATAGAATTTTTAGCACGAGATCCATCTAGAAATTGGTTTAATGGATTCTTTTTTGTGAAAGATGAGTGGGGCCTCCCTAAGAGATGGGGAAGATTGAATGACCTTCCAAATCCATTGCTGATTGAAGAGAATGAAATCTTAACAACTCATAATATTCCTGATGTTGGAAGCTTGCAGCATGAGTTACGTCACATTGATAAGTATATAATTGAAGATAAAATATTTGAGGTTGGCCTTTCCATTCAGGCAGGGAGATCTCATGCTCTTACACTGAAAATATCAAGTAAAGGTGATGAAAGGTCTCCTCATATTCACAAGATTCTTCCAAGAAACCCGTTACGAAATCATGGTGATAGCAATGTTTCTTCTTTAAAGAAAAAAAGACATGTTGTAACTATGTCAAATATTTGCAGAGAAGATGTTCGCCCCAAGTTGGCCTCTAAGAGTTTATCTATCTCAAATGATAATAGAGGGATTCGTTTCTCAAAGCCGCATATTTCTGAAGAGGTGTTAAAGCATGTATGCACTGGACGTCAACGAGTGACGAATTAGTACGTTATCTTCTCCTTCTCTTTCTTTTTTTCTTTACCTTTTTTTCTTTGTGTAGTATTTGTGATTTTTTAATTCTAGGTAGCTAAACATTAGGGCTGATGGCTCAATTGGGTGTGGCTCTAGATGAGTGGAATACTAAATTTGTGAAGGTAAAATGTTTTCAAGGCGATTATGAGCGAAAGATGAGTGCTAAGGCCAAAGAAGTGACAGCTCTGAAGGATCAGCTAACCGGGTGTAGAACTGAGCTAGTGAACATGTCAACTTCTCTTTCTCTCAAGCATTAAGAGGTGGAGTGTACTCATGATGAGCTAATTGAGGTGAGGCGAGACTCCGAAAGAGAAAAAAGGTCAAAACTTGCAACGGAGAAGAAAGCTCTTGAATTGGAGAAGAAAGCATTATAGGATCGTCTTTCTAAGAAGGAGTTTATAATGTCAAAAGTGGAAGCAAATGAAATCTCCTTGAAGGCAGTGGAAATATTTAAGAACTCCCTATCTTATCATGATGTTATTGAGGACCATGTCCAAGAAGCTCATAATCATATTCTCGATGTTGAAGTGAAGGACTTGGAGCGCCAATGTTTGGAGGAAGGCTTCATCCGAGGATTGCTAAAAGGAATCCGCTTAGTATATCACAAAATTGGAGCTAGTATTGAGAATCTGTCTCCCAGCTAAGTATCTAAAGACCCTTCTGATTGATGAAGGGGTTAAGAGTGAGTTTAAGGAGCATCTTCCAATGGAGGACAGGTGAGAGGACATTGATATCATATAATATCACTTGAGGATGCATTTCTTTTCCTTTTATCTATGTATTATTTATTATTATTATTATTTTTTGTATCCATAATTTTGATTCTTTTTTATATCATTATGTTAGTCTCAATGACAATAAAATTTTTTGGGTGATTTGCTCTTATTTTGTTTTGACTATCAGGTGATTGGTGAATATTATTCGGCTAACCTATGTGGATGAGGTAGGGAAGTCCACCAAGGACTTTTGGCCTATCCTAGGTATTCAAAAATATTATTTGATATACCTATATGGAAGAGGCCGTGGAATATCCACCAAGGACTTTTTGACCTATCTTATGTATTAGCCAAAGTGTTACTTGACTTCTTACCTGTATGGAATAGGCCGTGGAATGTCTACCAAGGACTTTTTGACCTATCCTAGGTATTAGTCAAAGTGTTACTTGACTTCTTACATGTATGGAAGAGGTCCGATCAAGTCCACTTGGGATTGATCATGCCCAACTGAGACACAACATGAATTGTGCATTTCTCAAGTGGGAGGATTAAATGAAGGAGATTATTTATATGCAAAAAGCTTGAAAGAAAAGGCCATAAACTCATTACTCTGATAAGGTCGGTGATACAATCATAAGATAATTTTAACAAAGATATGAGTTTGAAGAGGAAATGACAAAGCGAGAAAAAAAGTTGCAATAATTATACGGAAAGATAATATATTTTAGGAGATTCTGTTCCAAGTTGAGGATAAGATTTTTCCCTCTAGATCCTTGAGCTTAAATGTTCACTTGACCATAGCTATAATCACATAAGGGCCATAGAGGTGAGAGTTTATTGCATTGATGGCCTTTGCCCGTAGCTTCAAGACTCAGGACCAAGTCACCCAAGATGTGAGGGTTTCACTCTGTTGAAGTGTGACAAGCATCAGTGGTGGTGGTAGGAAAGTCAGTAGGGGGTCATCACGAGTTTGGGAGTAGGTCAGGTTCTGAGTTTTTCTTCATTACTATCATGATTGAATGATTGAACTCTTGGACTTGGAGAATTGATATCTACTTAGTATAATACGTCTAAATACAAATTATATGGTGTATCACTAGTCAGAGTTCACGATATAGTGTGGTAAACTCAAAGAATATTAGAGAGCTCATCAACCCATTGCCCCCCAACCTTCTCGAGACACATTTTTAACCCTTTGAGTATAGTCTTGTTTGGCTCTATCTATTGGTTTGAGGATGGGCTACAACCATATATAGCTAAATGTGAAGATCTTTATAAAAACATAAAGACTTTTCCGATTAGGTTCCATTGTAGGTGATGATCTTTGCAGGAAGACTAAATCGACATTCTATATTTTTTCAAACAAATTGTAAAGCATTTGCCTCCATGATTTTATCGAGTGGTTCAGCTTCCACCCATTTAGTGAAGTAGTCAACAGCTAAAATGATAAACTTTTATTGTCCTAATGCTACTGGAAAAGGTCCCATGATATGAATTCCCCATTGAGCAAAAGGCCACGGGCTTTGAAGGGATGAGAACTCTGTATGTGGTGTATGAAAGAGGTTAGAGTGCAACGGACAACTCACACATTTTTTTGTGAACTCCAAGGCATTTTACTTCATCGTAGGCCAATAGAACCCTTGCCTTATAATTTAAGGGCTAACACCCTTCCTCCTAGGTGTTCTCCATATATCCCTGAGTGAACCTCTCTTAATGCATAATCGGCCTCTAATGGTGAGAGTGATTTAAGTTATGGCCAAAAAAGCTCATTTGTATAGTTCACCTCCGATAATAATACAGGTTGCCTTTAAAGGCAGTGCAGTTGGGTCTTCAGGAAGGGTCCCTTATAGAAAGGATAGGATGGGGTCCATCCATGAAGGTTCATTTGTCTCGATGACTTGTATTACCCATGACCCTTGGATACTTGGAAAATATATTTCTTAACATGCATTCTCTTAAATAGATCTCCAGTAGTAGAAGCGGCGAGGCGTGTTCGATTGTTCTTCTTTCATAATGATTTGATGTGTCTTGATATGGGCAAGAAGTGACTTCACCAAAAGGTATTATTGTGCCGATTATGAGTATTAAAGTTTCCCTCAACCTGAGGCGAGAGTTGTGGATCATTAAGTTTTGAGCTTCCTGATGATGACAAGTCTCAACCCACCATGAGCCTCATATTCAGCCATGTTATTAGTTGCAAGAAATTTTAGGCGAAGTCCATACTTTAAGGTATTATGCTGGGGGGAAATAAGTAAGATTCCTGCTCAGGCACCAGTATTTCCTGAAACTCCATCAACATAGATGGTCCATTGAGAAGATGAAAGGTGTAATAGATAGCTCATTTGGAGTAGGGTAGTGCATTCCACTATAAAATCTGCGAGTAGTTGAGATTTTATGTCTGGCCTGGGTAGAAAATGGATATCGAACTCTCAATTCTACCATTTGATTAACCTCCCGGATGCCACTAGTTACGTAGAATGACCCTCAATGATAAATGAGTGTAAGCAGATGGTGTGAGCTTGGAAGTATGGACAATTTTTTGTGCAGCCAAAGCCATCTTATTTGCCAATGGATAATGACTTTCAATATCAGAGAGAATTTTGCTAACATAGTAAATTGGTCGTTATATCATATTTTCTTTTTGCTAAAATTGAGCTTATTGTGTGGGAAGAGACTGCGAGATATAAGTATAACATCTCTCATTGGATAGGCTTGGATAGTAAGGGTGGAGATGCTAAATATTTCCTTAGTTGCTCAAAAGCATATTGACATTCACCAATCCAAAAATTATTAGCTCCTTTAGTATTTTAAAGAATGACAAGTATTTATCCCTAGAACGAGCTAAGAAGAGGGATAAGACAATAATTAGTTCATTCAAGCATTGAACTTCTTTGATATTCTTCGGAGGAGTCATATCTCTGAGGGCTCTAATTTTCTCGGGATTAGCTTCAATCCCGCGGTGGGTGACCATGAACCCAAGAAATTTTCCTTACGTAATCCCAAAAGCACACTTGGTCGGGTTAAGTCGCATGTCATAACATCGTAGAAGGTTAAAACATATTTCTAAGTAAAAAATATATTGTGATTCTTTCAAGCTTTTTACTAACTTGTCATCCACATATACATCCATTGTGTGGCCAAGGAGATCTTTAAAACCTTATTTATAAAGTTGATAGATAGCACTAGCATTTTTTAACTTGAATGACATAACTTGATAATAATATAAACTTTTATATGTTTGAAATGATGTGGCTTCTTCATCCGTTGGGTCTATTTTTATTTGGTTGTAACCTGAGTAAGCATCCAAAAAACTAAGTATTTGATGCCCAGGCGTAGCATCGACCAATTGATCAATTCGAGGGAGAGAAAAATTATCTTTCGGGCAAGCTTTATTGGGACCAATGTAATCAATACACATTATCCAAGTTCCATTTGCTTTCTTAACCATGACAACATTTGCTAGCCATGTAGGGTAATGTACTTCTTGTATGAATCCCACTTCTAAGAGCTTATTAACTTCTTGTTCAATAGCCTGGAAGCGATCAGGTGCAAAACTTCACTTCTTTTGGATGATCGATTTGAATGTTAGATCAATCTTGAGGGAGTGCATGATCACATTTGGTCGATCCCAACATATTTGATTTGGAGACTCAAGCAAAGATGTCTTGATTTTTGCACAATAAATCTATGTATTTTTCTCATTCGAGGCAGAGATCGACTTACATTATTTAGAGGTTGGTCATCTGACAATGAAACAGGTAGCAAGTCTTCTACAAGCTAAGCTCTCTGGGGTACTTCTTCATCTCAAAAATTAAAATTATTGATGCTGAAGGTCATCGAAGGGCGTGGTTGAGCTTGTCTGAGGTAACATGATTACTATTTATTTATTTCCAGAGACCACTCCAACCCTAACAGGAGTTGTAAATTTCATCTTAAGATGAGATATATACGTACCAAAATTGATTAGGGGCCTTTGAAGATATTGTACACGAATCACGACATGAATTGAATTGAATGAGTCACTTGTCGAGGAAATTCTCTGAGGTCAACATGAAGGGTGATCCCCCCCCACACTCGTACAGGGCGATTATCAAACCCATATAATGGTGGGTGGGTTGAAGCTTTTCCCAACCAAGCCCATGTTAATAAATGGAGTAAAATAAAATATCAACATAATTCCATTATCAATCAAAATTCTCTTAATTATATGATGACAAGTGAATCTTGATGGGAAACTTGGACTCCTTCTAAGTCTGAGTCATTAAAAGTGAGGGAATGATCAATACGAGATTTCTTTCTTTCGATTCTTGAGGTGGCAATGAGGACTTGATTAGAGTAGTGGTCTTTCTATAATTGTTTCAATTTCTCCAACTATCTGTATTTTATTATTTGTGATGATTGTTGGTTTGCCCCAGTTGGAGTTATGCTTGAGTCGATTGATTACACAAATCAACGTAGATATCCTTGTTGAATGATCATCTCGATTTCTTCTTTCAGTTGTTTACACACCTTAGTAGTATGTCCACGACTTTGATGGAACTAACAGTATTACTCATGATTTATTGAATTTGGTTTCAACGAATGTGGCCACTTGATGGTCTCTTCATCTCGAATGGTTATCAAGATGTTAACACGATGTATTAATTGTGTATTTTTTTTGCGTGGTTCACGTTGTTGATGTGAGGGCCGTGGAGGAGATTACTTGCTTGCTTCTTTTGATGGGATTATGTCACGTATTCCCACAGGGCACTCTTACATTTTCTGTGAATTGTTCACGATGGGCATTAATAGCCTCATCGAAATGCTTTGATGAACCAAGTATATGAGCGGACCGTATTATCTGACGAGTAGAAAGGCCCGAAGCCCTCCAAGGAAAACTCCTCTTAATAGATCGGGGTCTCAGTATTTGGCCTCTAAGGAGAACCTATGGAAGTACTCCTTAAGTGATTCACCCTCATTTTGATGAATGCCTGAGAGATGAGAGGAATTTTTAATGATCCTTCAGTTTGCAATGAACTGTTCTATAAAAATCTTGGCGAGTTCATCAAAGGTATTGATGGATCCCCTTGGAAGGGAGTAGAACTAAGTGCAAGTTTGACCCTTGAGGGTGACTGGAAAGACCTGACAAAGCAGTGTGTCAGGAGCTCATTGGATATGCATGATGGTCTTGTAAAGGTCGATATGTTCATATGGGTCAGTTAGCCCATCATAAGAGTCGATGCTCGGAAGCTTGAACCCTATGGGAATAGGATGTTGAAGAATAAGACTAAAGGAATCGACCGTGATGCTAGGAAAGATGATTTCCACTTTTAAAGTGGAATTCTTCTCGCACTAAGCATTATAATTATGTACGTATAACATGAGGTGGAGTCAAAGAGAATGCGCCAACAATAATTGGTGGATTAGTCATTGAGTACAGTAATGGATGAGTAGAGCTAGCGGTCGAGGTCAAATCATGCGGAGGAACAGTCGATGGCGAAGGCCCGTATTATTTTGACCTCCCGGCTAATCTTGGGGAGATCTCATTTACCGTAGTAGTGGTTCTGTTTTCTAAAAGTCGTCATTTATTTATTTTGAGACTCTTCCATTCGACGTACACGATCTTCTATAGAGATTCATGTTGCACCTTCATCGATAGGGTTATGCCTATCAGGGGGAAGTGAGGTAGAAGCTTGGGATCCTTGGTTCAAGGATTAGTTTCAGTGATGGGAGTTGGGAGGAGGCTCTATTGCAGTATTTTATTGGCCATAATATAAGTGTTCACAAAGATTACAATTATGAGATTTGCTTCCCATAGGCAAAAACCTGTGTGCTAGAAATTCAATTATGGTAGAATAAAAGTTTACGCCTTAGCTTTGTTGTGAAATCCAATAACATACAGATGTTTGAAAAATGAACAAGAAAACTTTAGAATTTTTATGTGAAAAAATCCCTGAATAAGGGAAAAAAATCACGGGGCCTAGCCTAGTAAAAATCTTCCACTATGTATCTGTTTCAGAGTATAAAATTTTCCGATAACGGGATTACAAAATTGTATATGAGAAGGGCGATGTGGTGAAAATATTCTCACCTTCATCTATCCCTTTGGAGAGGATAAATGAAAACAAAATATATACTTTTGGAGACACCATGTAGTCTTATTAGGGTGTATGACATTGAGAAGAGGTGTACTATCTCAAAGATAAAAGTCACCACCCTACAATGGACCTAATCACCTCAAGGACTCCTAAGGACTATGGGTGCATATGTATCGATTCTTCCCACTTTACATGGAAAAGTAAAGTAGGGTTTATTTTAAATCGGGTTGGTTAAGTTCCCTATAGGGGCAAGCCCCCATAATTAATTACATCAAGGAAGGGGATTCTTTAGGAATACTTTCGATTAAGGTAAATGATCGTTGTCTCCAAATATTTCAATAGGTAGGATTATCAATCAATTAGTTTATTTTTTGGACAAATCAAGTGGGATCGATCAAGAGGAGGGAGTTCTTATCGAAGCCAAATGAAGATGAGTAGGGGATGTTTAGGATACTAGGAAGCATAGTAAACATCCCAAACTATCCTATAGTTGGACTTTACATTTTTGAAATTGAATTACTTATTTGAGTTGAATTTTTATTAGAAGTTTAATGCTTATAATTCCACAATACAAGGTTATGGAAATGCCTAAGAGGCGAGGATTTATGCTTATGGCCCATAGAAGGGAGAAGCAAACTTGGAACCTAAATCTAGTTAGCTTTAGTGAGGGCCAAAAGCATAACTAAATCTAAGGCAAAAATGGGTATTGGTTTGCCTCCACAGAGAGGACAAATCACCCGATTGACTTACAACTGGGATGGACACCAACTAACTCCTCCTATGATTTTAAATATACTTAGGCAAGTCTTATGCTTATGCAAGATATTTGGTATTATTTATTTAGAAAGAGACTAAGTCCATAAACTCACTCTCCAAAGGGACTAGACCATGTAAGGGCATGCTTCAAATGACCTAAATCTAATGCAAATCATATTATATGTTATTTTTATTTTTGGACAATCATTTGACTCAGGCTATAAGATTCTTTATGCCTAATGCATGAGAAATTAGATTATGGGCCAAAATCAGCAAGATGGGAGGTGTGTTTCCATAATGGCTCTCAAAGGTCAAGCAAGTTCTCAGCAGTGGAAGCCTCCAAATCAAGAGTGAAGTAATATGTTGTTGCATGATGTTGTAAAAGAAATACTCATCCACAGGTTGTTAATTCTTTTATCTTGATTTTAACTTAGGCTTTAAATGAGGTTATGAGTATTTATTTTAATTTTTAATTGATTAATTTGGTAGAAGATTTATTTTCTCTAGTGCCTAATCCTCATCCAGCCATATATCATAAGAAACTATGAAAAGAATGTCATTTCTAAAGCACAAGCTAAACGAAACATCAAACATTTTATAAAGCTAACAAAAAAATAAAGGCCATGTGTGGGGTACCCGAACAAACTCAAAAAAAATTGGGAAGCTCTACCCTTATACAACCCATTATAAATGAATTAATTACAATTAAGCATGGAATTCATGTTATGGGGTCTTCAAGCTTCATTTCTTCATTCTTCATTTCTTCTTTCTCCTTCTTTTGGATGTTTGGAATGTGGATACTCAAAGGCTTCACATGGTACATAATATGTGATCTATAATAACGCTCATCCTAATCTCCATAACAATCATTCCAAAATCCTAATTGCAAAGGTACATGAAAAGGGAAAAAAAAATCTAACAAAACCTGCGAGCAGATCACTAAACAAACCACATTCCCATGCATGAATATAAATAAATTGGACTTAGCACCCACACATGGGTAACCAAGTCCACGGCCTATTTGGGATCATGCTTAGGGTATAAGCAAACAAGCGCAGTTATATTTTTTATTCAGTGCCTTAAGCACAATCCACTGACAATGATTAGACTAAATCATTACCATTCATTCACATTACATCTTAAAACATCACATCACAAAATAAAATAAACATCAAACCATCCATATCTAATAATAGAAGTGGTGACTTAGCAGTTTGTATTCTCCTCACGAATTATCTTTAAAATGAACCCTACTATTCAAATTCAATTGAAAATAATTTTATTGAATTCTCCTTTGAATTATCTTTAAAATGAATTCAGTTTGTATTTTTTGGATTTTTCTAAAATTAGTTATGAATTTAGGAAGTTTCAATTGATTTAAGTGATTTTTATGAATTCTGCTAATTTATTTTATTAAAATAAATCATTCAACACTTGAAATTAAATTTCTTTTAATCAAAGGTCATTTTGACTTGAAAGTTTTATGGTTATATTTTAACATCTGTTTTAATCTTAGAAAGTTTCAACATAATTGGACATGTATTTTTGGTTTAATTAAAGAAATTTTATTTTTACTAAAACTCAAATTAAGCTCAAAATACTTAGTAAAATTTGAAAATTTTGGATTTATTGGATTCCTCTCGGAAAGACAAATCCAACGAGCCCTTGTTTATAATTTTTGGTTAAGTATTTTATTTTCTATGAATTTATTAAGCTTCACGTAATATAAATTTTTTAAATCGGAAAAAAATGCGCATGGAAACGCAGCACGCGTGGCTCGCGTGCGTCGCGCGCCATGCGACGCCGCGTGATTCACGTAAGGTGACACGTCAATGGATTGGATGGGAAGATTGGTCGCCGCGTGAGCGACTGATCGTCCCTGAACCGCATGATGGTCCGCATCAAGTGATGAAGGCTTGATTGCACGATCCATGCGAATTGTCCAATCCACGAACCATCGGATGGGATGGTCATGCCGGTGAAAGAAATCTATTTTTTAAAAGGAAAAAAATGGGATTTCTAAGTGAAAACTTATCATAATGGACTCATTTTTGCATCGATTTGTACCAAAAAAATTTTATTTTCTAATTGGGATGATTTAAAATAAAATATGGGATTATCTAGGGTAGATTCATAAAAATCATGAGAGTCATCACAAAATGAAAGATCTTAAGGGCCTATGGTTTTGAAGGTTACCTCATCGGGATGATTTTTGGTGGTGGTGACTCAAGTGCCGAGTGAGGGAAGAAGCTTTGGGCGAGCATAGATCCTCACCTTCATTAAAGTTTCCTCCGGTGATCATCATTTTCCCAAAATCTCCTTGGTTTTGGAGTATTTCTCTCAAAATGAAGTGGATGATTGTAATAGCTTTGGGACTGTAGGAGGAGGAGAATAAAAGGAATGAGGATTTTCTTCACCACAAAGCCTTAGAATTAAAAGTGTAGTGAAATGAGCCTTTTTCCACTTTTGTTTGAAATTTTGGTTCCAAACTCATGTCACTGTTGGGGTGGTTGGGAATGGAAGAGAATCCTCCTGGTGGCTCCCTTGGTTGGCTAAGGCATGAAAAGTGGCTTCCATGAAGGACAAGGGGATGTCCTAGCTAAGGGGAGGTGAGTGTCCTTCATGCCAAGTGTTCCAATGGGAGAGGTGAGCCAGAGTAATACCCCCAATCACTCCTTAGGTTAGAAAATCAGTATCCTTGGTGCCTATGTGGACCAATGGATGAGTGCCAAGTGGCCAAGGAAGAGAAATGATCACTTGGGAAAGTGCCTTTTCTCATGGAATGCCATTGACCGAAGGGCAAAGTGGTCATTTGGCATTGAATTTGATTTGAGAAGATTTGAAATAGGTTAAAAAAAAATTTGGACCAAATTCATGTCATTTGAAGTTCATTTGGTTTAATTTAGTTAATTTGACCCATTTGGGTTAATTGGACCCCTTTGGGTCAAAATAGGTCAAAATGAGTTAGGTTGACCAATTGGTCAAATTAGGCCAAATCAAGAGTTGGTTCAAGTTCAAATGACTATTTGGAGTATATTGGTTTAATCAATTTCAATTAATTTGGTTTAATTTGGATTTAATTTGGATTTGGTTTGGATTTAATTTAGATTTTGGCTAATTTGATCTATTAGGTCAATTTGGGCTAAGTAGACCGATTTGACCCAATTGACCAAATTGGATTGAATCATGGCTTGGTTGGGTTTGGTTGATCATTTTAAATAGATTGGTATCTTTATTTCTAATCAATTTGGTTTAGGTTGTAATTTGGCTAGTTTGGGTTCATGTGGGTTAAAGGGTTGACTTGGTCAACGGCTAGGTTGACTTGGTTTGACCCAATTCATGACAATTGATTAACCTATGATGATCAACAAATATGACATAAAGTTTAGATTGGATTAATTCACTTTGATTTGGATTGAATTGAATTTTGGTTCATGTAGGTCAAATTGGGCACTTTGGGTCAAGTGAGCCAATTAGGTTTAGTTGGTTTGATCAAGGCTTGATTCAAGTTTGGTTGAACTCACATATGGACTTGTGATTGAAATATAAATCCATTTGCAAGAGATTTAGAGTCAAATGGCTTTTGATTCATTTGATAATTTTGTGTCAAAGGGTGAACATGAGTTTGTCTTGGGTTTGATTTTTGAATTTAGTTTTGGTTTGATGATTGAAATTTATGTTTATATTCGGATTCATGATTGAAGGATTGATTGAATCATAAAGAAAAATTAAGGGTTCGGCTTGATTTGAATTTGATTTGGCTAAGTTCAAGATTTTGTCTTGAAGGCTTAGGTTGATTTTGATTGAATTTGGATTTGATTTTGAATTGATTCTTGGATATTTGAATTTATAATTCATTTATATTGTGAATATAAATGAGAGTATAAATGGGTTATGAAAATTTTTTGAATTTGAATTGATTTGGATTTGATTTGAGCTAAATCCATAAGATAGAATCAAAGGGCTTAGGAAAGATTTTGAATTTGGAATTTCAATCATGAGCTTCAATCATTTGGAGTTGATCATGGATTCCAGTCATTTGGAATTGATTATGGATTTCAATCATTTAAAATTGATTTGAGTTTAGAGAAAAATCAATTGAATTGATTGTTGATTTGATTTGGAGTTTGACTTGAAAGAAGGAGGTGATGAATGTAGTTCAAGCTATAGGGTAGACAAATTTTTCTAACACCCCTAAGACATAACCTATTCCTATGGATAACTCCTCTAAGTCTCTAGAACTAGGTTAAGTGTCCACCTAATCACTAGATGTGTCTTAAGACTAAGGAATTCTTAAAGTCTTAGAGAAGTCCTATGTTTAAGATGGAGGGGTTGAGAGCTCATTCCCAAAATGAGGGCAATAAAGGGCGTCCAATAGGTGTGGTGAGACTGACAAGGAACATCGCACATATTGGTGTTGATCGATCAACAACACCGAACGATCACAAGCACTAACAGAGACAATTTACTCCTAACTCAAGGTGTAGAAGGAACCTAGAGCTTAGTGCAATGTGGCTCTACTTATGTCAAGGACATAAGAGAGGGAAGGAGGAATCCACTAGGGATAGAGTATGTGAACCTTTCACTAGGAAAACAGGTTCAAATCATCCACAAGGGGATGAGAGGTTTGATTTGATTTGAGTATCATTGGGGAGAAATTTGATTTGATTTGTTAAGTTTTGCTAGGGAAGAAGGTTGAATTTGTTTCAATTGTTTATTTAATTGTGCTTGTTTTGACTCCGGGAGATGACAAGTGTACTCTCCACTAGAGCGAGCTCAAGTCATCCAGTGAAATGTGAAATTCACGAGGGATTAGAATTCTAGATCCGCTAGGGAACTAGAAAGATTTGCATCTCATTGAGGAGGAGCAAAAGGTTTGATTTGGATTGATTGATTTTTTTTTTTAGGTTTTTAATTTTGGAATTTGAAATGGACCCTATTGGTTTGGGATGGATCGCACTGAGTATGAGCCATGGAGGCTTAGACCTAACTCAGATTTACCAATCCAAAGGGGTACTCTACTAAATACATATCAACCAAAGGGAATGCATTTCAGTGTGCAACAGTTGTGCTAGGAAGAAAGCATAGTAGACTTACATCCTCTAAAGTAGGACCATTGGGGTGATCTATTGACAATAGATCCAATAGAGTGACTATTGAGTGAATGCCACTAAGACTAAGATAGTCAAGATAGTAATTTCATTTTAAATTTGTTTTGATGGGTCCCATCGGTTTGCGATGGGCGTGAGGGGCCATGAAGGCCTAGACCTAACTAACCAATCCAAAGGGAAAAGTCTACCAACCACAAGGTATGACTAACCAACCAGAGGGATGCCTTTCAATATGCAATGGTCAAGTTAAGAAGAAAGCGTGGAGACTCATATCTTCCAAAATAAGAAAACCACTAGGGTGATCGATTGCTTTGGGCAAACAAATCAAACCCGACCAAGGGCTTGAGGAATGAATCGGGGACTTAAATCGATCAAAGATAGTCAAAGATTAATTTCATTTTAGATTTATTTTAAATTTTGGTTTGTGATGAATCACTGCGAGAAGAAGCTTATACCAACCTAAACCTATCTTAGATTTCTTGAACCAAAGGAGTAGCTTCAGGATGGGAGAACTATCCACCAAAGGAGTGCCTTTTGGTTTGCAATGATCAATTCGAGGGAAGAAAGCTGGGGACTTACATCTTCCACTACAAAAGACACTAGTGATCGCTGCGGGCAACAAATCGAACGACCTAGGGTTGCCGTCGATTTGTGTGATCATGCTTGAAAGAATGTGTCATATCTTTTATATCTTTCAAAGCGAAATGAATACTCGGGATAACCCTTATGGCAAAATAGATTGAACCGAAGGTGACCTGAAGTGAGTCTTGACCATGGATTTATCTCAACTCAGGTAGTCAGATAATTTCTATAGGGAGTTCTGCTGACACTGCCCTAGAGATAAGATGCCTGCTTGGGAAAAGGGGCCCTTTGGGGCTTGAATTCATAATCCACAAAAGAATTAATTAATTTATTTTAGTTATTGTGGACCCTATTAGTTTGCGAGGGATCAAACTAAGAAGAAGCTTATATCAACCTAGACCTATCTCAGATTTATTGAACCAAGGGAGAATCTGTGCATCTGCTGAACAAATTTTCCAACCACAGGGGTGGCTACCAGGAAAGGGGGACTGTTCAATCCAAAAGTAACCCATGTATTATCTAAATGAGGTCGCAAAGGACATGATCCAAATAGAGTACCCGTAGGGGATGGGGATGCTAAGGGCTTAATCCAACACCCTGGAGAAAATGACATGGCTAATCATATATCCAATAGGTATTAGGTGACTCAAAACAAAGCTCATCTCCATGAGTGGTGTATCCATTGGGCGAGTCTCTGTCAGCATAGCGAACATCAACCAACATAAGATGCTCATCAATTTGCAACAATCAACTTAGGAAGAAAGCTTGGGGACTCACATCCTCTTATAGTGGAACTGATTGCTGGGATAGTCTATCTTTGGCTCGATAGGTGCTATCCGACCTAAGCGACTACTGAGTGAATGCCATTAGGGGGGGGGGACTTAGATCAACTCAAAAGTAGCTAATAGGAAAGGAGCCTCTAGGGGACTTATCCTAAATCTCAAATATACTTAATCTAGTTAGATCATGATGGCTAATTCAAGAGAAAAGCACGAGGACTTATATTTTCTTAAATAAAATCATCATGAGGTAGCTTACTGGCTGGGCAGTGAAGACTACCATACTAACAAGGTGCTCATTAGTTTGCAATAGTCAAATTAGGAAGAAAGCTCGGGGACTCACATCCTCCAAACAAGTGACCACTAGGGTGACATGCTTGGTAGCTATGTACCGACCTAGACTAACGAGTGTGAGTGGGGCTTGCTCCTATATCAAAAGTAGCGAGATAAAAGATTTGTATTTATTTTTGTGCCGTGTTAAAGGGAATAGGATGCCTCTTGGGTTATCTTACACCTACCTTAAACACATTTGCAAATTCAATGAAATGGTGTGGATGGCAGTTTGGGATTCCACTAAGAAAAGATGTTTGAGCTCTCACACACCTAACTTAATTATGCTAACCAAATAGGATGCCTCTCGCTCTCATACACTTATTCTAAAAGCATCGAGAGATTGTGTTGTGAAAGAGGGATAGGATGCCACTAGGGAGGCACCCTCAATACATGGTAGATTCACAAGATAAATGCTTTGAAAGAAGAATATTTTGATGAAATGGAATCAAATTTTGTTGATTAATAGAATTATTTTCAAACATGATTTTTATGGGTAATATTTTTTTAAATAGAGCCCATTAATTGGAAGCATTGGGTGTTCTCATTTACAATCAATAAGCTGATAAGATCTTCCTTGGTAGGCCTTCTCTATGACATAGGGTTTTTCCAAGTGAGTTCAAACTTGCCTCCCATCTTTTCAATTGATAGGACTAACACAAGTTTTACTTGGAAAGACTTAGGGTGGACTAGCTTGTTGTGAGCTTGACTCATTTTGGCATTGTACAACTCGAGGTTTTGGCACGCCCATAGGTGACTTTCCTCCAAAAATTTGAGCTCTTCTAATCGCAACTTTGCATTCTACTTTGTAGTGATCTTGCTACCCAATGCTATCCTTAGTGATGGGAGTTGAACTTCTAAAGGTAGAATGGCTTTGGACCCATACACTAAGAAAAAAGGGGTGAGTTGGAGTTGTGATGCGGTAGGCCCACAACGACCGCTCGTTGTTGTCATCAAGAGTCTTCTTTAGTATTTGGATGAGAGTTTTGTTGAATGTTTCTGCTAAACTATTTTCTCTGGGGTAGAAGATGGTGGAGTATCTTTAACCTATACTGTTTCTTCTGGCTAAGCTATTGATTTTAATGTTTTGAATGCAGTACCATTATCAGATATAATTCATCGATGCACCATGAACCTATATACGATATAGTTCCTGAAAAATTGAAGCGCATGCTGAGCTATGACCTCTCTAAGTGGGATTGCCTCCGCCAACTTGGAAAAGTAGTCAGTGGCAGCTAAGATGAATCGATGACCCTTGAAAGAAGGAGGATCGATAAGACCCACAATGTTGGTACCCCAATACTCGAATGACCATGAGGCTAATGTAGGATGTAGAATGTTGGGTGGTTGATGGAGGACCACACCGTACCTAACACTGATGATATCTCCTAGCTACATCCATGCGTATAATCATAAGGCCTTAGTATCTCTTGATCTTCATCTTCATCTTCATCTTTGGATTGATGTGCTCTAGCATAGACCTAAATGTACCTGGGTTACAATGTCGGGCTTTGTGTTTATCTAAAATAACGATTTGGTCATAAGATCGTGAGGTGCCATTAACGAGAGCATAGGAGAGGCTCTATTTCACCTAATGGGATTTTGACTTTTCTTGAGGTAGTTTGTTGGTTCAAATAGTCTATGAATGGTTGCCTCCAATCCATCTCCTTGTCTATAGGAAACGACCTCCCTTTCAAGAGAAAGTCTCGATGAGTTCAATCAATAAAGGATAAGACTTGTCTATTTTGGACCCTTATTGGAATGGACTCATCTTCCAGACACACCAATTCTTTGGCAAGTTTGGCCAAAGCATCTACTGCTACATTCTCTGCTCAGGGAACCTTGTAGATGGTGACTTCAGGGATTTGGGACAACTGCTTCATGGTATACTCGTGGTAATGACAAAGCTTGGGTTTGAGGACCTTGTCGGACCCAGCAATATGGTTGATGACTAACTGAAAATCCTCAAAGATGTTGATGCTCTTAACACTGAATATGATGGCTAACTCCAAACTGGCAATCAAAGCCTCATACTCAGCTTCATTGTTGGTGCTGTGGTTGGAAAGATAGTATGAGAATCTCATCACATCATGTGGTGAGTTAGGAGAACTATTCTTACCCTCGCTTTTCTAGAGTATATCGTGGTGCTTCCCTTTTTTAAAAGAAGACCATCAAAATACATCTCCCATCGAGGTTGCCGCCCCTAAGTTCATGATTTGTTCATCGGGGAGATCACTAAGCGAGAGTTAGCGGGAAGTGGGTGTGTTGCTAGAAATCTGCCCTTTTACCACCTGACGGTATAAATGTGATATCAAACTGTGAGAGTATCATGGACCAACAAGCCAAACATCTAGAAAGTGTTGGTCATGTCATGAAATACTACAGTGGATTGGTTCTAGAGATCAAGTTCACTTTATGAGAAAGCATATAATGTCGTAGCTTTTGAGAGGCAAAGATCAAAGCTAGGTAATGTTTCTAAATAAGTGGATAGTTTACTTCAGTATGGATCTGGCGAGGTAGTAGAGCGCTTTCCTTCCCCTCATCATTGGCTTGGGCCAACAGAGCACTGAGAGAGTCATCCAATGTAGAGATAAAGAATGAGTGACATGCAGGGATAGGGTCGCTAGAAGCGCCAAGTACTCTTTGATATCTTCAAAGGCATGCTAACACTTGTCATCCCACTTGAACTTGGCATCCTTTTTGACAAGTGCTAAAAATAGCTTGCATCTCCCGATAGGTTGGAAATAAAGTGTTTTAGACTAGCCGTCCTTAGAAAGATCTGAGCTGAGTTAAACTCTTACGACATGGAATTTCTAAGATAGCTTTTAATCCATTTCTATTCGACGTTGGACAACAAACCCAAGGAATTTCACTTACTCCAAATGCACACTTGGGGTTCATTTTGAGGTTATATTATCTTAACCATTCAAAACTACTCTCAAGTCAAAGAGATGGCCTTTTTTTTGTTCTTGACTAGATCATCATATAGCACTCAACCGATGATGATGGATGAGTTCGTTGAAGATCGAGTCATGGCTTTATGTAGCAAAGCATTTTAAGGCGAAAACATGACCTTATAACAATAGATTTTGATTGAGGTTAAAAAGTAGTATTTTTTCATCGCCATCTTGATTTGGTTATAGCTAGATGACCCATCCATGAAAAGCATGAGATGGCTATCGCCATTGGTATAGGAAGGAAACTCATATGTAGGACATGCCTCATTTAAATCCCAAAATCGATGCATATATGAATTTGGCCACTTCTTCTTAAATGGTATGACATGACAACTAGGTAATATTTCTTCTCGATGAAACCAACATCGATTAGTTTCTTGACTTTTAGAAATGACATGTTGTTCAATTTCTAATTGCATCGCTAGGAGCTTGATGTAGCTTAGGATCTATTGCTAGCTTGTGGACTACGTCAATAGCATTTCTTCATAACTCCATGCAAAGTAGTCTTTAAATAGCCTAACTAAGTCATTGATTTCTTCTTCATTCATTATGCGTGTATATGTCGAGGTTTATTTTTTTAAGCTTGTCAATTGTTGAATGAATCTTCTCTTCAAATTCTGGTGCATCTTTGATTTGGAGATCATCATCATCGAGTTTCTAAACACACATTCTCATAGAGAAGGTGTTATGTGAAAAGAACTATCGGACTCCAAATGATTGGTAACATAATAATCTTTGTCATCAGGACTCCTTGTATAATCCTAGTCTTGCTCTTGATTGTGCTTCCCCCTTTCTATATTTTCAATATTAGACTTGTGCTTGGACCATGTGTAAGGAACTAAACCTTTATGTATAAGATTTTGAACACAAGGCAAGTAAAAGTCAAAGGTAATTCCATTAATTCTTTAAAAGTATCTTCTTCAAGTCCTACATCAAGCTCTATACTTGAGGATGATGAACCCAAAAGAACCTCTTCTACTTGTGTCACTAGAAGACTTAGGACTTCCTTAACTACTAAACCTTCAACTTTTGAGATGTAAGTGAGGTAAGAGCTAAGGATCTCAACTGCTACCTAAGAGTCTTACATAAATTTGATTGAAATACTTTGCTTTGTATGGAGGCCCGGTCTTCATTGATGTTCAGATCAAAAGTCACCTCTAATGGAACCCGTTGAGAGGGTTGTCTGGTATACTAATCACATTAGACTCATCCTCCGAACTGGATTCCAAGTCTATGTGAATAGTAGGGCCCTATTGGCTGATGGCCAACCAGGGGGTCTTCCACCAGGCCTCTGTTTATGCCTACCTCTGTGGAGGTTGAGTCATTCTACCCACATGCCCATATGATGATGTTGTTGGTGGAATGTGATATGCGAATATATTTCTTCTTCAATTCCCCTTTCTTGTTTACTTGGATTTTTTATTTTTCTTTTCTTTTTCTTTTGCCATTTCTTTTTTCTTTTGCTTTTGAATTTGAGTTTGAATTTTATCAAAGTTCACGAGAAAGTGTATTTTGAGAAAGATTGTAGGTCACATCTTCATATATCTCAACCTCTCTAACTAAAAATGGCTTTTCATCTCCTTTGACACAATACTCAATCCCATCCTTCTTGAACTTCATGCACTGATGGAGGAAGGATGAAATTATCTTATTCTAATGTATCCAAGGCCTGAGCAAAGCGGTGAAGTATTAAATCAATTATGAAAAACTTGGCGATTCCAATCACCTAACTCCAAAGGTAACACTATTAAAGCCCGCTCTTATTCATTGAATCTTCTCAACATCATCCCATCTCCGTGTGGAGATCTCGATCTTCAAATAAGGGTCTTTAGACTCATAATGTTCACCGATGCACCTGGATCGATGAGAACTCTGTCTAGTTTGAATCTTCCCATGTCAACTATAATATAGAGGAGACGGTTGTACTCCAAGTCCCCCAGAAGAAGGTCTTCATCTGTGAAAGTGATTCCCAGCTTCCTGGAATAATGTGCCTCCTCACCAATAGCGGTGGGTTGCTGCTATCTCGTGATCAAGGAACCTTGATTAATGATTCCCTCATCTCTTTAGATTAGACAATGGCATCACATATGCTTAGTTTGGATGACAACTTTCTTAGGTGAGAGAGGATATTGTAGTCCACCTTGGGCTGATCCTCCACAAGCATATCCAAGGGTGGAGCATCGTGTGGAGGGGCTTCTCGATCCTCTAAACCAATGACTTGTTTCCCTCTATTTTGAGGAGCTACCCTAGGAGGTAGAACCTTGTCACCACGGAGGTTAACTTCGGTGATCTCTTGTGGAAAGGATAGAAGGTTCTACCCGCATGTCGCTCACCGCCTTCTCCTATGGGACCCTCGTCGATGATTCCAAGTCTATCTCAAGAGGTGTGCAGTATTCGAGTAAGAAAATCCAACTCAATCGAGATAGATCAATTACTAGTTATTGTTTAGACTTGAAGAGTTATTTAGAATAGATTCATACAACTCATCAGAAGTGACACAGATGTAATTCAAACTAGCTTTATTCTTCAATTTCTTGGAGTTTTTGGAGGTACAAAGTAGAAATTAAGTAAAGTGAGTGGGGTAAGGGATTTGATGCCCTTATCCAATACAAGAGTTACTAGTAAAAGAAGTAGAGCTAAAGTGGAAAAGTCGCCGGTGGAAGTATGTCGTAGGCTGGACTGGGCTATCTGTGCACATCCTCATGTTGTTCTTTGAGCTCCCCCTTCTCGAGTTAGCAATGTTGGAGGTTTAGGAAAGTTTGAGTGTCCAAACACATAAGGAAAGTTTCTTGATTTTGGAGATAATTTTCTTAGAGGTTTTAGATAAGGAGATATCCCAACCTTCTTTGGTTTTGGAAGGATCGCAGTCATCCCCAAGGATTACACTAATGGAGCTGGATGGTTGTTCCATAAGGTATTCCTTCGGGATGACTATAGCATCGATCTTGAAGCTACGTTCAAGCCAGTCATTGAATGTAAAGCAATCCTCCAAAACATGACCTAGCATGCAGTGGTAGGGAAAAAAATTAGGATCATTACTTTTGCCCACTTCCTCCAGCCTTCTATGTTCGAGTAGCTGAAAGTCAAGTTTCTTTAAGAGATTCTTACAGATTTTCCTAACTACCTCCCTCTTAAATGAGTATGGTTTGTTTAATTTATCCATAAGAGTAGGTGGATGGTACTTGGTATGCATGTCATATGTCATTCTTGGTATGGTTGAGGAGCTATAATGGAGGCTGTGGAGGTAAGGCTACCTGGTGGTAGAGGGAGGAATGTAGCACGAGGTCTCTCAAACTGCTCTCTGGTCGGCTATTTCCCATTATCTACTGCTACCACTGCCCTGGGCTTCTTCTCATATATCTTCTATGGCTTTGGCTTTGTTGGTAGATCTAGAGAAGGTAACTGTTTGGCCTCTCCTTATAAGCTAGCTGCCTTGTTGATTAATTTCTCAAAAGTTTTGATGGTGAAACCTTTGAGCATGAAGGCGACCGGGTCATGGATATTCTTAAGTAGAATCTCGATGGCATACTATTCAGACAGTTGTGGTTCATTTTTCATGCTCAAATTATGCTATGTAAGAATCTGATCAATAAAGGACTCACCATAGTTTTGTTAAGCCACAACGTGATCGCCAATAGTGACCATTTGTTGAGCTCCAACAAACCTCTTGATGAAGAGTTGCTTGAACTCGAAAAGTATTTCTATTGAAGTTCAACATACCAATCAAAAGCTATCCGCTAAGTTCATGAAGAGATAGAATAGTAAAGTGTCAGTGCCACTAGCGTTGCAATAACTGGGCCTGAAGTGTGCAATATGCTGCATCGGGTTTTCACTGCCATCAAAACTCTTGAAGGAAGGTGACACAAAACCCTTGGGATATTAGATTACATCAAATTCCTCCTAGTCTAGCCTAGCCTGATGATCCTCCTTAGCTTGAGCCAATGCTTCCTTCACCGCCGACCATGGACTTGATATCCTTTTCCTGTATGGAGGTACTATCCACTACCTTCCTATACATGCTAGTGTTACCTTGCTTTATTGGAGGTAAAGTCTTGGCTGAGTCCAAGACATGCACCAACTCTGGCTCACTAGTTTCAGCTATGGTAGGATGAACTGCTGGGGCTTGGTTCTACAATGCTAAGACAGCTACTAACAGATCCTCAAGCCTCTTCTCCATCCTTTCTATCTTTTCATCCTTTTGTTTGATCTATGCTAGGAGGCATTGGGTCGAGTGGGCTGTGTCTTCTTGCTTGGGCTCAACACCTTCCATAGTTTGATGCTCTCTAAGAAGGGATCCTTTGGTATCTACCATCGAACCCAACAAATCATCTTCATTGGGATAGAGCTAACCATCTCCTAATCGACCAACCCCAAAATCTCCTTCTTCTCTACAAGATAATGTGATACTATCTCCTTGAGAGAACGATCAATCTGAATAAGAATAAATAATCTCGGCTGACCTATGTCACTTATGGGCACCGGACCTCTTACGGAGATCAATCACGTGAGGACCTCGCTAGAAGAAAGGCACTCCTGGTTGTCATTGACTCTAAAATGGGTGACACTTCTAGGAGGTTTCTATCATGGATGCGGCTATCATCTCTCCCCTACCTACAACCCATCTCGTGCTGTCTGAACTAGTGGTGTTGGTGAAGGGATGACCACTATGCTTTGGGGTTGTCATTCCTTCCTCACCACAACTGTGGTAGAAGAGAAAGGCGTGTAGATGGAATGGGATCCTTTGGCCATGTCGGATCACCAACTCTTCTCCCGAATGCCTTCATGGCCATGGAATGGAAGATGGAGATCTTTGCATGGTGAGGGGTAGAGCGGTGGGGTAGAGACACCACCGACTCTCATGAACCGCCCCTTGGTGGTCCTAGTGAGAAGAAAATGTTATTAGTATGGTCGGCAGTAGCCCTCCAGTGGAAAATCAACCAAAGCGTAGAAGTGGACCTGAACCTCCTCTTCTAGTAATATGTGATGTATGGGCCTCCGGACCCTCTCTTGATGAGTCTGCCTCCCTACGCTGTGGGGGATAATAGATCGAAGGTAAAACTGTGTCCCGCACGGCCATGCTCACCGGCATAGACGAGATCGAGGTGTCGACCTCCTACTCTAGCGCCTCGCAAATGCACCATTGGAGGAGGTGATGAATGGATCCTCCTGTTATCCACTCTATCTGATCCAAAGAGAGGATGAAATTGGTTTTCTATAACCAGTGGTGAAGCTATGATGGGAGGCTCATCCATGGTCGGCGTCAGCGCCTCTAGCTCCCACCTATCCAGTGTGGAACTTGTTTGATCACTGTTCCTACCGGTATAGGTTGGAAGGGAGGAGTACAAGCTAGACCCATACTCAAATGTCAGGGAGGCAAGCCCTAAAACCAGCAGAGCCTTACCCTTAGAGGGTACAAGTGGTAGGGTACTAGCCCGCACTAGGGCAACTCTAGGACGAACTGGCGGAGGTACTCGGCACAAATTTGAAGTCCTGGTATTGCCACAACTTTTCTCTTTAGTGTGGAGATATCATAATCAGAAGGTAGGTCTATCCTGATGATCGGCTCCTGCCCGGTCATCTTCATCTTGCTAACTATGGCAATGGGAATTCCTCACAAGTGATTCTGGCCCCATCAAATCCCTGGCCAAAGTGAATTAGGTAACGGTGGATGTCAGCATGATCTAAAGCTAGATCCATACCGTGGGGGAAAGTAAAGACAAATTTTTGAGAACCAGCCATTTCCAACATTGTAGTAAACCGAACTAATGCAGCGATCAAAGAATGCAATGAAAAATGAACTTGCATCGGTTTCTATCTCTATAGATTTTGAATTTTGAATTTTGAAATTTTGAACCCACATCCTACAACTTGGAAGTGTTAAGTGGGGTTCAAATAGATTTGACGAGATTGATTGAAAGAGGAATTTGAATATGAATCCAAAATTCAACAAATTTAGGTATGTTGAAATGTGGATTCAAAATTTTTGATAGGATGCTTCATAGGTTCATTTCATTTTGAATTTGAATTTGAATTTTGAGGACCCTTTTCTTTAACAAATTTGGGTATGTTAAATTAAGGGTCTAATGATTTTATTTTATTTGATTTATTTTGGAATTTCACTTAACAAATTTAGGTATGCTAAGTGAAGTGAAAGTGATTGTTTCTTTTTGTGAATTTTGTTTTGTTTTAATTTTTGGAAAATTTTGGAATTCTTACATAGAAAATTTAGGTATGTTAAGTGAATAACCCAAGTGTGTTTTCTTTGATTTTTGAAAAATAGAATTCTGACCAAATTTAAGTATGCTAAGAAAATCCTAAAATTTTCATTTGTTTGGAAATGTTTTGATTTTTGAAAATGGTAGGATTCTTAGCAAATTTGGTATGCTAAGGGAATCCTAAGTGTTCCATTTTTTTGATATGTTTTGAAAGTGGAGACTTAACTTTAGCAAATTTGGTATGCTAAAGATGAAGTCCCACTTGGTTTTATGAAATGAAAATTTCATTTAGCAAATTTGGGTATGCTAAATGAAATTCTAAATATGTTTGAAAATTTTGAAATATGATCGTTGATTTGTGATTTTAGATTTGGAAACTTCACTTAGCAAATTTGATTATGCTAAATGAGGTTCCAAATGTATGTTTGAAAAAATTTTGTTGCATTTTGAATTTGAAGACTTCACTTAACAAATTTGGGTATGTTAAGTGAGGTCCCAAATGTATTTAAAAATTTTGAAATTTTGAATTTGGATACTTCACTTAACAAATTTGGGTATGTTAAGTGAAATTCTAAATATATTTTAAAATTTTTAAAATGTGATTGTTAAAGTTTTAATGTTTTGAAAAGAGGACTTCCATTCAACAAATTTAAGTGTGTAGAATGGAGATCAATCTTATTTTTGAAATATATAGATTTTATTTTCTGTGTGATTGTTGCTTTTTTGAAAGATAGGAATTACAACTTAGAACACATGTAAGATATGCTCAAGTGAGATTTCCTAAATGGTATTTATTTTTAGTTGGGAAATGAAATCTTCATTTAATATATTTGAATATATTAGATGAAGATATTCACATGTGCTTTTTGAAAAGTTTAATTTTGTTTGGAAATGAATTTTCCATTCAATAGGTGTGAGTGTATTGAATAGAAAGATTCATGTGTGCTTTTTAAAAACTTTATGATCATGATTGTGATTTTTGGGAAAGTTGATTGTTCATTTTATTTTGAAAATGAAATCTTCATCAAAGTGAATTGGAAGAAAATGTTCATTTGTGCTTTTGGAAAATATTTTGTTAGTTTTATTTTTGAAAGTTGCTACATGTAACAATTATGAGAATTGTTAAATGAGGTGATAAAATTTTGTGGTAAATATTTTATTAAGTGTATTGTTTGAAAAAAGTTGAAAAGCAAAGTTCTCATGGAAAAGTCATTTTGTCTTTATTATTTTAGAATGAACCTTTTCTTATCATAAAATGATAAGGAGGAAGTCTTTAAATATTTTCTTTTATTTAGATCTTTTATTTTACCCATTGGAGAATAAGGTTTTAAGATCAACACGGTGAGGTCCTAAAAAGGATGTTGGCTAACTCAACTTAAGAATGAAATATGCCAGCGAAAGAAAGAAAGATAGTCTCATTAATACAAAATACAAACCCACTATCGATGAAGACAATGATAATTTACCAAAGATGGAGAGAGGAAATTTCTCAGTCGCCAAAATCTATGGTGAAAATATTCCCGCCTTCATCTATCCTTTTGGAGAGGATAAATGAAAATAAAAATATACGCCTTTTGGGACACCACGTAGATTCGTAGATGTTCTTATTAGGATGATCGAGTACGACATTGAGGAGATGTGTACTATCTCGAAAGATAGAAGTCACCACCCTACAATGGACCTAATCATCTTAATAAGGACTCCTAAGGACTTTGGATCTGCATATGTATCATAGATTCTTCCCCTGCTTTATATGGAAAGGTAAAGAAGGGTTTATTTTAAACCGGGTTCATTAAGATTCCTACAGGGGCAAGCCTCCATAGTTAATTACATCCTAAGGAAGGGGATTCCTTAGGAATACTCTTGATTAAGATAAATGATGGTTGTCTCCAAAGATTTCAGTAGGTAGGACTGTCAATCAATTTATTTATTTTTTGGCAAATCAAGTTGGATTGATCAAGAAGAGGGAGTTCTTATCGAAGCCAAATGGAGATGAGTAGGGGATGTTTAGAATACTAGGAAACTTAGTAAACATCCCAAACTATCCTATGGTTGGACTTTACATTTTTGAAATTGAATTACTTATTTGAGTTGAATTTTTATTAGAAGTTTAAGGCTTATAATTCCACAATACAGAGTTATGGAAATGCCTAAGAAGTGAGGATTTATGCTTATGGTCCATAGAAGGGAGAAGCAACCTTAGAACCTAAATTTAGAGAGCTTTGGTGAGGGCCAAAAGTGCGACCTAAATCTAAGGTGAAAAATGAGTATTCGGTTTGCCTCCAAGAGAGGAAGCACGCGATGACTTACAACCACTGGGGCCACCAACTAACTTCTCTTTTAAATACATGTAGGCAAGTCTTATGCTTATGAGAGCTTTATTTAGAAAGAGACTAAGTCCTTAAACTCACTCCCTAAGAGATTAGACCATCTAGCATGCTTTAATGACCTAAATCTAATGCAAATCATATTACATATTATTTTCATTTTTTGGATAATCATTTGACTCACGTTATAGGATTCTTTATGCTTAATGCAAGAGAAATTAGATTATGGGCCAAAATCAGCAAGATGAGATGTGTGTTTCCACCATGGCTCTCAAAGGTCAAGCTAAGTTCTCTGGCACGGGTGGAAGCCCTACAAATCAAGAGTAAAATAATATGCTATTGTTCTTGATGTTATAAAAGAAATACTCATCCAGCTAAGAGGTTGCTAATTCTTTTATCTTGATTTTAACTTAGGCTTTAAATAAGGTTATGAGTGATTTATTTTAATTTTGAAATGACTAATTTGGTATAAGATTTATTTTTTTCTAGTTGCCTAATGCTCATCCAGTCCATACATTAAAGCAAGGAAGAAACTAGGAAAAGGATGTCATTTCTAAAGCACAAGCTAAACAAAATATTAAACAATTTATAAAGCTAATGCAAAAGAATAAAAGACCATGTGTGGTTGGGCACTACCGAAAAAACTCAAAAATAAATTGGGTAGCCGAGCTCTACCCTTATACAACTCCGATTACAAATAAATTAATTACAATTAAGCAAGGAATTCATGTTATGGAGATCTTTAAGCTTCATTATTCTTTTTTTCTTTCTCCTTCTTTTGGATGGTTGGAATGTGGATACTCTAAAAGCTTCATATGGTACATAAGATGTGATCTTATAACCAATGCTCATTCTAATCCCCATAACAATCATTCCAAAATTCTAATTGCAAAGGTACGTGAAAATGGAAAAAAGTGAATCTAACTAAAACCTATAAAATAGAGATCAGCTCCCAAGAATGTATGTAAACAAATTGGACTTAGCACCCCACACACGGGTAACCAAGCCCACTTGGCCTATTTTGGATCATGCTTAAGGGTATAAGCAACCTGCACAGTAAAAACAGTTATATTTTTATTACAATGTACCTTAAGCACAATCCCCTGCACAAGATAATGATTAGACTAAATCATTATACCATTCATTCTACGCACATACATCCTAATATCCAGACTAAAATATCACCTCACAAAATAAAACAAACATCAAACCATGCACCACCCTAACATAGGACTAGAAGTGGTGAGCCTATTATTATTAATGTAAGATTTGTGTGGTATTCTTAATAGTGTAAAAAAGGTTAGATTTTCCAAGTGTTAAAAGGTTCTCATTTAAGTTATTTTAGTTAGTTGATTTATTTTGATTTGATTATTTGATGTTGTAAAGTTGTAAGAGAAAAAGAGAAGAGAACTTCTTTCCTTCCCTATCTTAAGTAAGTTTCATATTTAGTTTTGTTTAGTGAATATTTTATATGTGTTTAGATATATATATGTGTGCGATGCAAGTATTTAAGAGACCTTAATGATGAATGCTAAGAGAGGTTGGAAACTTGGAATGTTTGCATGATTTTGTTAAGTAGGAGAGAGTGATTCTATCTTTTTATCATTTACAAGTATGAAAGATATAAGTGAGTACTGATTCCATTGTTAACCAGTGTAAAGACTGACCTACTTAGTTAAAAACTCATATCCTTACCACTTTTCTTAAATACATATGCATGTACAAAAGAAATACATGAAAGAGAATGAAAGCTACTTAAGAAAATTTGAATGCTTTATGATGCATGATTTTCATTAGTAGAAAGAGATTTTCTTATCCATTTTCACATATGTATGAAAGAGATGTTAAAAGGTGTAAAGCAAGTGTTATACTTTTAAAAGAACCCCACTTTGCAAATATCTTAAATACATATGCATAAAAAAAAAAGAGAAAAAAAAAGACACATTTTTATTATATGCAAGCTTATCAAATATAAATATAAGAAAAAATTTAGTCATTTATGTTATAGATTTGCAAATATTTTATTAATAAGGAAATAGCACATCATATTTTATTTTAGCCAAAACATATAATTTAACATAAAATATTTCATTTGAAATGATTTTAGAAAAACATAGATACACATATAATTTTCATAAAGAAAATATTTCATTTGAAATTGATTTTAGAAGAAATAAATGTAATTTTATTAAATACAATTAATTCACAAAAGATCTTGTGAAGTAAGATTATTTAAAGAGAATCAAAAGTTGTTTAAAGAGACCTTCATTTTATTTTGAGTTTAATTTAAATTAAGAAAGTGTAAGAATGTTTGTTGGTCCTTACCCATTCCCTAATGTGTGTATGGTTTTAGTTTAATTTTTAGGTGATTAGACTAATTTTATGCTTTGGTTAGGTTAAGGTGTTGATTAAGTTAATTGATTACCCCTTACCTATACCACTTTAACATATTTAATGAAATAATTATGAGCCAATGTATGACATAAAATCACAAGGAATTTAAATCAGCAATACATCCTAGGAAAGAAAGGTACCTAATGTAATTGGCTCACAATTAATGATTGATTAAGCTAAAGGGTTTAATTTAAGAACTTTCATAACCTTTCCCACACATGTGGGTTAGGTATGATTTTCTTAAGTTTCTTAGGTTATTGAACACCTACGCATCTACCCAAGAAGGATTAGTTAAGTTCTAGAAATTTTTGAAAATTTTATCAAGTAAATTAAGTAGGTCATTAGTGAATTAGCCCTTAATTAAGTTTAGATTAAAGAAGGAAGGGGGTTTAGGGAATAGCTTAAGAAAAATATCCCAAAATAATTCCATAAACCTCCTAATTACTTAAACAAAGTTAATTAACTTAATCAAGGAGTTAAACTACTATTCACATGCCTAATTAACCTTAATTACATTAAGAGAGTGATTAGGGGTTCATTAATTAATTTCCCTAATTAAATCATTAATAAATTACAAGAAAATTAGGGGAAACAGAAGTCATCTCATTAAACATGCCTGAGAAGTTTGGAATTAATTAATGAAGTCATTAGAGACTAATTAGGATTATTAAATTTTCAAATAAACCCTAATTAAGAAAAATCTACACAAATTCAATTGAAAATAATTTTATTGGATTCTCCTTTGAATTATCTTTAAAATAAATCTCAGTTTATATTTTTTTGAGTTTTTCTAAAATTAGTTATGAATTTAGGAAGTTTCAATTTATTTAAGTGAATTTTTTGAATTTTGCTAATTTATTTTATTAAAATAAATCATTTGACACTCAAAATTCAATATCTTTTAATCCAAATGTAATTTTGACTTGAAAGTTTTATGATAGGTGTATTATGACATCATTTTTAATCTCTGAAAATTTTAACTTAATCGACATTTTTGGTTTAATTAAAGAAATTTGATTTTTACTAAAACTCAAATTAAGCTCACAATACTTAGTAAAATTTGAGGATTTTGGGATTTCTTGGATTCCTCTAGAAAAGGAAAATCTAACTTGCAATTGTTTGTAATTTTTAGTTAAGTATTATATTTTTTATGAATTTTTGAAGTTTCAGATAATAAAAATTAATTTTTTAAATCAGAAAATCTGCGTGGCACTGACGTGGCAACACAACGCGATTGGACACCAATGTGGCGCGCACTGTACGCGGTTCATCGTGTTGGTGTGGAAAACGGTCCTGCGGAAGGCGACGCTTATGATGGAAGGTCGGATTCGATGATGCGTGATCTAGAGGCCAAGATCGCATGATGATGGTATCGTCGACGGTCCAGATCATCGAGCAATCGAAGGCGGATTACGTTGAGCGATTCGATGAACCCGGATCGGATGGTGGTCGCACGGCGGTGTGAAATAAAATCTATTTTTAAAAAAAGGAAATAAATGGGATTTTTAAGTGAAAACTTGTCAAAATAGACTCATTTTCGCCTCAATTTGCACTAAAAAAGTTCTATTTTCTAATTGAGATGATTTAAAGTAAAAATGCGGGATTATCTACGGTAGATTCCTAAAAATCATGCAAAAGACATCACAAAATGAAAGATCCTAAGGCCGACTACAATTTTTTGAAGGTTACCAAACCGAGGATCATTTTCGGCGGTGGTGGTGACTCGAGTGCACTACCGAGTGAGGGAAGAAGCCTTGGACTGAGCTTAGATCCTCGCCTTTATGTCGAAATTAAGTTTTCTCCGATGATCGTCATTTTCTCCCCAAAATCCTCTAGTTTTGGAGTATTTCACTCCAAAATGAAGTGGATGATTGCAAATGGTTTTTGGGAGCTCTAGGAGGAGGAGAATGAGAGGAATGAGAGTTTTCTTCAGCCACTAAAGCTTTAGAATGAAAAGTGTAGTGAAATGAGTCTTTTACTTTTGTTTGAAATTTTAGCTCCAAGCTCATGTCACTTGGCTTGGGGTGGTTGGGAATGAAAGAGAATCTCCTAAGTGGCTCCCTATGGTTAGTTAAGGCATGGAAAGTGGCTTCCATGAAGGACAAGGGGGTGTCCTAGCCAAGAGGAGGTGAGTGTCCTTCATGCTAAGTGTTACAATGGGAGAGGAGAGGTGATTTCACCTCACCATGAGTCATGGCTGCCCCAACCACTCCTTGGGTCATAAAATCAATATTCTTGGTGCCTATGTGGACTAATGGATGAGTGCCAAGTGGCCAAGGAAGAGAAATGATCGCTTAGAAAAGTGTCTTTTCTCATGGAATGCCCTTAACCCAAGGACAAAGTGGTCATTTGACATTGAATTTGATTTGGGCAGATTTGAAATGGGTCAAAAGTAAGTTGAACAAAATTTCGTATCATTTGAAGTCCATTTGATTTAATTTGAGTTAATTTGAACCATTTGGGTCAAAATGGATTAGGTTGACCAATTGGTCAAATTGGGTTAAACCAAGACTTGGATCAAGTTCAAATGACTATTTGGAGTATATTGGTTTCAATTAATTTGGTTTAATTTGGATTTTGGCCAATTAGATCCTTTAGAATTTGGGATTGGGAGATTTGTGATTGAATTGGCTTGATTTGGGTTTGGTTGATCATTTGAAATGTATTGGTATCTTTGTTTCCAATCAATTTAGTTTAGGTTGTAATTTGACTAGTTTGAGTTCATGTGGGTTAAAGGGTTGACTTGGTCAACAGATTAGGTTGACTTGGTTTGATCCAATTCATGACAATTGATTAACCTATGATGATCAATAAATATAACATAAAGTTTAGATTAGATTAATTCACTTTGATTTGGATTGAATTTTGGTTCATGTAGGTCAAATTGGCCACTTTAGCCAGCCAATTAGGTTTAGTTGATTTGATCAAGGCTTGATTCAAGTTTGGTTGAACTCACATAAGGACTTGTGATTGAAATATAAATTCATTTGCAAGAGGTTTAGAGTCAAATGAATTTTGATTCATTTGATAATTTCAAGTCAAAGGATGAACATGAGTTTGGCTTGGGTTTAATTTTTGAATTCAGTTTTGGTTTGATGATTCAAGTTTATGTCTATATTTGGATTCATGATTGAAAGATTGATTGAATCATGTAAAAAAAAAAAAATTTGGATTTGGCTAAGTTCAAGATTTTATCAAGCTTGATTTTGATTGATTTTGGATTTGATTTTGAATTGATTTATTGGATATTTGAATTTATAATTATATTTGTGAATATAGATGAGAGTATAAATGGGTTATGAATATATTTGAATTTGAATTGATTTGGATTTGATTTGAGCTAAGTCCATAAGATAGAATCAAAGAGCTATGAAAGATTTTGAATTTGGAATTTCAATCATGAGCTTCAATCATTTGGAGTTGATCATGATTTCAATCATTTGGAATTGATTATAGATTTCAATCATTTGAAATTGATTTGAGTTTAGAGGAAAATCAATTAAGCTGGAATTGATTGTTGATTTGATTTGGAGTTTGACTTGAAGGAAGGAGGTAAGGAATGTGGTTCAAGCTATAGGGTAGACAAATTTTCTTTTTACTTGGCTAACTCTTTAAGTCTTCCAATTGTTAAGTGTCCACCTAATCACTAGATGTGTTTTAAGACTAAGGAATTCTTAAAGTCTAAGAAAGTCCATGATGGGCGAGAGCTCATTCCAAAAATGGTCAGCCGAGAATCTAGAATCATGCAAACATGCTCGTGTTTGATTCATTGTTTGTGATGATGATGAATGGCAGGTGATCGGTAACGGTCGGCGGTGATGATGGCGGTGGTGGCGGCGACAACGACGTGGTGATGGTGATTGCGATGATAATGACCAATGACCGCAACGGTGATGATGGCGATCGATAATGCGCGCAGCGGTGGTCAATGCCTTCAGCGGCGATCAGCAATGCTGCGGATGGCGAGACGTGGCAGCGGTGGTTAACGGTGATTACCATTAACTGGAGCGTGGCGACAGTGGTGATAAGCGGGTGAGTATGTGGCGGCGACGAGCAGGCGGCGAGTGATGTCGCGTGGCGGATTGATCGATGCGATGGTTCGGATGGCCCGGCGATGATGCGGTGCGCGCGATGACCACGGCGGTGGTTGCGAAAACGGCGTGGTAATGTCGCCATGCGGATTTATGTCACGACATGGAGGATTTTCCTTTATCTTCGCGCTTCCTCATGTGAAGAATGAGGGACTATTTATATTGAGATGACATTTTAAATACATACAAAATCCAAATTACATGGCTCAAAATGATTTCCTGATCATCTATTTTAAGTATTTGAATGCTCAAATAAGTCGAATCAAGAGATCTTGGGCTTGATCATTTCAAGATTTTGATTTGATCATCAATATTTAGAACTATTTAGTGATTTAACTAATATCCCAAAGTTCCCCAATGATATTTTAAGTGCTTGATGCTAGTTTGACTTAGGATCATTCTTTTGACATTAAGATTCGTCTTTGTAATAAATTTTATCATATCAATAATAGATGCACAAAATGAAGCATACAGAGTATACAATACCCATTGTTGACCAAGTATGGCTTCCCACATTCATGCAACTTATTGAAATAATTTGACTAACTAAATTTTGTTTAGGGTAAAATTTTAAATCATGAAATTTATTTTGATATGAATATATTACATAAAAAAATTAATCAAAATTTATAGGAGAATTTACATTCTCATGTGCCTCAATGACTAATTCCTAACTTTTTACATTTATTTATAATATCTTAGTGGCTAAATCATATTAAAATAAACATATTAAAAGATGTATTCAATTTTAGGTGCTTTATTTTTAATGATATTTTAATATTATTTAAAAATTATAATACTATATAAATATACATAAATATCCTAAAGAAATTAAAGAAAAGTATGTAAATCCCCCAAATTTATATTATATTTATTTCAAAATAAAGTTCATTTCTTTGACATTTTTGAGATCACTCTAACAATAAAAGAAAATTTATGAAAATACCCTTAGCCAAAATTAATCATTACTCACCTTCCCTTTTCAACCTAATAAAAACAGACCATATCTCTTCCATCAAATAAAACGTCACATAAATAAAGCAGAAAAAAAAAAAATAGAAGGCGGTGAAACCAAAGCCAACCAATTCCGGCAACTCGCCTCTCTTTCGCTCTTATCTCAGATAGCCAGAACGAGGGAAGGGAGATGCTTCCTGACGCTCTCAGGAATACTGCTCCGCCACACGGGGCGGCAGCAGCCGGCTACGCGGGTGACGATGACGGAAGTGTTGAAATACTCACGAACTTGAGTGATTATCCCGTCGGAAACAGTCCAGGCGTGAACCCAGAAGGCGGAGCCGGCGAGGTCGGTGCCCTCTGCAACAACTATGGGGCCGAGAGCTTCGATCGAATGGATGAGGAAATGGAACCTGTCGCGCTCGCCGGTGAGGAGGCGTTTCATGTGCTGGTGGGAGCGGGGGCCGTGGAACCGCCAGTCGAGGTCGGGGGCGAGGAGCTGCTGAACGCGCTCAGGGTCGTGGGTCTCTATGGCTTCGTAGAGAAGGAGAACCGTCTCCCGGTTGGTCTGCTCGCCATTCGCCGGATTTATCTCGCCGCTTAGCGCCAGCTCGGTTGTTTTTGGCTCCGGTTGTTACTTCTTCCAGACTAGAGGGAGGGGGAGGGGTTATTTTATAGGGGTGAACACTGAACAGTGGTGGACGGGCGGGAGTGATGCTGTGGTCGGTGCGGGCGTGAGACCCGGATTAGCGTCGGGCCGACTACAAGACGGACCGTTCGATCAGGGATCAACGGTCGGTAATTGTTTTTGCTATTCGATCGGTGCCACGTGGTAAGTTTTTAGCTATGGACATTCGGGTCCGGAATGGGGTTAATATCCGAATTCAAGGTTGAATTTCTTCTGAATTAAAACAAAAATTTTTTGAATAATATTTATTTAATAATTTTAAAATTTGGGACATATTCGAGATAGCCGCAACTATATAAAATAATGATAAAAAAATTGTACATAAGAAGTTACGAATGAAATATAATTTTTTTTATAAGTATTAATTTATAATTTTCTAGCTATTAGATCAGAATAAAAAATATAATTTTTTCATTATAGATTTTTTAAAATTTAGATAAAATAAGACTGTAGCATTCTAAGCAGTATTGTAGTACGGTGCAGACCTCATTACACTGCCCAGCCGCCCCAAATCACACCTTATTTTTATATTTATTACAATTATTTTTCTAATTTATTTTAATATAATTTAGATTAGGATATTATGATAAAAATTTTCTTTTTCTTTCTTAAAATATTTTGATGGGGTCTTCAATGTTGCATATAACTCATGAGTTAAAAAAAAGAAGATAGAAACGGTTGGTTTAACTGATTCAAGTTCAACTTTAAATTATTTTTTTTGTCTAATTTAATGAGCCACTAACATTATTTTTGTCAAAAATCACAAAGAATTGGGTTGAATAGGCAATTAAATCACAGAATTAGTGAAGTGGTTTTGATTTGATTGAACCACTTGATTTATTTTATGATCAAATTATCATTATATATTTTTAATTATTGATTAAAATTAAACAATTGATACATCACTAAAAACATTATTCGATCTTTGGATTAAAAACTTTTAGAATTAAACTAATGATCAATCGAGATTTTATTTTAACAATTTTTACTTTTCAAACTAAATGCACTTAACGATGTCGAAAATGACTCGATCCAAGTCAATTGATCTCAAATCAAGCAGTTGAAGTATACTAAAAAACTTCATAATATTAATTTAAAAATTGAACGATATTTAAACCTTGGATGTTTATAATCAAATTGAGTTTATTAATGAAACAAATCTAGTGAGCTTAAAATCACTCAATTTCAAAATCATTAGGATACATAAATGATGAACAGATTGTATATAATTAAAAGAGTTAACATAGATTATCCGATAAAATGTTCTAAAATTTTAATAAAAATAATTGAAATGATGCGGATTCTTATTCCCATTGAATAGCCTAAACCTGCTTCCCTAGTGGAAGATTCACATACCCAATCCTTAGCGGATTCCAGCACAAATCCCTAGTGAATATGCCTCCATATTAATTAAAATAAAATAAATAAAAATTAATTCGATCTTGATCCCCATTAGATTATAGATTCTTATCCCCAACAGATACACACCTAAACTAATCATATTCACAATCAAACTCAAATTCTTATCCCTCAGTGCATAACTTGAACCTACTTCCCTAATGGAAGGTTCATGTACTCAATCCCCAATGGATTACTTTTGGCTCTCTTATGCCCTGGCATAAAAGAACTTCATTGCACTAAGATCATGATTCTATCTACCTCTCTGGTCTAGGTATAGATCATTTCTATTAGTGATTGCAATCTTCTGGATGTTGTGGATCATTTTAGTCAACACCAATATGTGAGGTGTGCCTTGTCAATTACACCACACCTATTGGGGGTCCTTTTGTTGACCTCACTTTTGAGTGATCTCTTAACCTCCTTGTCTTAGACTTAGGACTTTTTTAGACACTAAGAGCTCCTTAGTCATAAGACACTTCTAGTGATTAGGTGAACACTTAACCTAAGCCTAGAGACTTAGAGGGTTAATCATAGGATTAGGCCATGCCTTAGGAATTAAGAAAATTACCTACCATATAGCCTAAACCCAATCCATATGCACCTTCTTAAATCAAACCCATATTCAAATCTCAAACCAAACCTCAAATTCAAATTCAAATTTTAAATCTAATTCCAAATTTGACTCCAAATGATTGAAACCTAAAATCAAATTCAAATCTTAAGACTCTTCATAAGCCATATGAACTACCTTCATAAGCTTAGCCAAAACCCCTTTAAATAAAATAAAATTCAATTGTTTTCTTTATAAATCAATTATTCCTTCATTTATATTCACAAATATAAAAAAATCCATATCCAAATGATCAAAACTAAATCAAACTAAATTAAACTGAACCAAAACCCCTTTTAAACTAGATGGACCCACCTCCATGTGCTTAACCAAATTAGCCTTTAAACCAATACAAACTCAATCTATTTTGTTATAAATAAATTGTTCCTTCATTTATATTCACAAATATAAATAAAATTCAAATTTAAATGACCAAAACTATATCCAAAATCAAATCCAAACCCAATCTAAGCCCTTTGAGCCAATTCTTTGGACTTAGCCAAATTCCATACAAATCAAGTCAAAACTAATGGATTTTCTTTTGAATCAATCATTCCTTAAATCATCTATCCAAATATAAATGAAACCTACAATCATCAAACCAAATTCAAGTCAACCCAAGTCAAGCCTAACTTAGCCTTTTTGACTTGAAACTTTCAATTGAGCCAAAACTTATTGGACTCCAAATTGATTGTAGTTGGATTTATATTTCAATTCTAGGCTAACATATAAGTCCCATTAAACCTAAATCAAGCCAAAACCAAACCAATTGATCAACTTAGATCCACTTGACCCTAACCTAAAGGACCCATTTGTGCCAACTTCCAATTCAACTCAAATTGGATTGAACTAAGCTCACCAAAATCTTCCACCATGATTGTTGATCATCCTACGATGATCAATTACAATTAATTGGGTAAAACTAAGTCAATTTGGTCCTTTGAACAAGTCAACCTTTAGCCCAAATGAAACCTAAACTAGCCAAAATCTATCATATACCAAATTGATTAAAATCATTGATCCAAACACACTCATAATCAATGATTGAATATGACCAAACACTCAATTGAGCTAAACCAAATTCAATTGATCATTTAACCCAAGTTGACCCAAATTAGCCTAAAAGCCAAAATGGGGTCAAATCCCAATCTAAAAGCGATTGCAATGGCTTTCATTCCAAATTTATTATTGAACTTGACCAAAGCCATAATTGAGCCTAATTTGTCCAATTGATCAACTTGACCCAACATAGCCCAAATTGACCTAAAGGGGCAAATTAGCAAAAATTTAAATTAAATACAAATTGATTCAAACCAAAGGCTATGTTCATCTTCAATTAATTGAACATGAATCAAACTTAACCAGTTTGATCAATTTTGATCAAATTGGTCAATTTGACAATGTGACCACAAATTGAGTCAAATCTCTTGAAACCAAGCTATGGCCTAGTGGGGGCTGATCAAACCTGACCCAAACCTTATTTAATTCTTAATGGGATCAGCCCAAAATCAATCCAACCCATTCAAATCTCACATAGGATTCCACCCAACCTTATTTAATTCTCCCTATCACATGCATTCAACTCCCCCCATCCATGACATTCAATGGAGCTAATCCTATGGCACCAAAAGAGGACTTTGGAGCTAAATTCAAAGTCCTCAATCTAGCCATCATCCATCACAACCACCTCCCCATCACATTTATTCAAATTTTCGACCATCCCCTTCAAAGCAAGAAAAGAAGGCTTATTCCAAAAAAATCTTGAGTTCATTCAGCTCCCAAGAGCTCCCCCAAGCAAAGAGTATCCCTTCTCCACCTTCTTTAAGTGATTTTGAGCTAAAAGAACACAAAATTGAAGCTTTTCTGGTGAGGAGGTGGCAACCATTGGTGAAGCGATGTTCCAAAGTGAGGCAAGGGTTCAAACTCATTCCAAAGCTCCCTCTCACACCTAGCAGTTGCTTGGATCCTCACCACCACCGAAAATCATCCCCGGTGAGATAATTTCATCAAACTTTAGTAGGCCATAGGATCTTTTGTTTGCTCAAATGTATGCATGATTTTAGGAAGTTTCCTTAAAATACCCTTGTATTTTTTTCATTTCATATCATCCCTATGCATTTTAGAATGTTTTTCGGCAAAAATTGCGAGAAAATCGAGCTTAAAATTGCCAAAATGGGTGGTTTTCGAGCCCAAATAGGCTTTGTTTCATCGATTAGGAAGCAGACGAGCAGTAGCCATCTGATCTCCTTTTATTAGGGATGGACGACTGCGATTTCACGCCTAGATCGCGTGATTACAGCCTCTGGATCATTCCGTTTGACCGGCCATCCGATAGTGTGATCGAACGGTTCGATCTCGATCCCGTGGAATGGGAGCATTTTCCCGCTCATGAAAATGCCGTCATGGTGTGTAATCACGTCACACACGCACGCGCGCCCGTCATCCTCCATGTGGAACTAATCATCCAACACTTAGCGTAGCTGCGTTACAAATCAGCACCGCGCCATGCTGACTAGTTTAAGTAAGAAATTTGAGATTTTTGAATTTTTAAAAATTATTTAAACTGCCTAAAACTTCAGAAAATCATAAAAAACTAAATTTTTAACAAAAAATTACAAATAAAGGTTCGTTGGATTCGTCTTTCCGAAAGGAATCCAAAGAACTAAAAAAACTTATTTTTTTGCAGAGTATTTTGAGTTTAATTTGAGTTTTAGTGAAAATTAAATTTCATCAATTACTTTAAAAATACAAATCGGATTGAGGTGAAAATTTCAAAGATTAAAGTTTGGCTTAAAATATACTTATAACAAAAATTTCAAGATAAAATAATGGCTGGATTGAAAGATATTGAATTGAGATATTCAAATGGTTTATTTTAATTAAATAAATCAGGATACCTTATAAAATTTAGTTAAATCAGCTGAAACTTTGGAAATTCATAACTAATCCTATAAAAATCCAAAAAATACAAATGATGGCTCATTTTAAAGATATTTCAGAGTAGAATCTAAAAAATTCTTAATTAAGATTTTATTAAAATTTTAATTTGCTTAATTACTCCTTAATTAATCACCCAATTAATCTCAAATTTTTTGTGGATGTTTGGGGGGATGACCTCTACCTCCCTATTTTTTTGGGATTTTATTAGTCACTTATTAGAAAAATCAATTGATCAAGCCTTAATTACTCTCTTAATTTAATTAATGATAATTAATGAATGAATAATTATTTAATTAATTATTTAAGCATAATTACCTCTGTTGAATAGTAAGGTAGTTTAGGGGATGTGATTGGGATGCTTTTTCTAATTCATTTCCTAAGTTTTCTTTACTTTTAAAATCAAATTAATTAATAAGTAATGAAGTAATTACTTACTTGATTAATTAATTAATCTCCAAGTCAAAAATTAGAGCTTAAGTAATCAAATATGGAACTTAGGGATTGAGATTAAAACCCCCTTTCTTGATCTTTTTTCTTAAGATTAATTTTATTTCATTAATTGAACATGCTTAATCAAATGAATTAATAAGCTTAATTAACTTAATCTAAATCTGCATCTAAAGCCCTAATTAACTCTTGGGTAGCTCTTTGAGTATTCAATAACCCAAAGTGAGAGATAATGAAATTATGGTTAGCTCACATGTGTGAGAAAACTATATGAGTAATTAAGTGAGTCCCTTAAGCCTAATTAACTACTAATCATGAGCCAATCCCTTTTCATTTCTTAAGAGCATTGTCAATTTACTTTTCAAGTAGTTGCATATCATATTAGCTCATTATTAATTAGTTAATTAACTTAAGGTGATATTGGTAAGGGTTAATTCATTCATTTAATTCACACTTTAACCTAATTAAACAATAAAATAAACTTAACAACTCTTCATTAAACCAAATTAACTCACACATAGGGAATGGGGTTTGGATTAGCAAATCTCTTTCATGTTCCTTAAACCAAATCAAACTTAAAATTAAAAATGATATTAAAGAATTTTGGTTTATTTTAAATGACTTTATTTAGTATGATTGTCCTTACGAATTAGTTGGAATGAATGAGATAATGTGGTTATGTTCATTTTTTTCTCTCCAATAATATTAAGTGTTGTTTATCATTTGTAATCTTGCATTCATCACTTTTAAAATTAATCAAAATGAAATGATTTCTTTTATATCAAATTGCATGTGTTGATTTAAATTAAAGATAGGTGTGGCTATTATCACTACTAAATCAAAAGTTATTTTTCAAAGTGTATGAATCAATTATAACATATGAAGTGATGCTAAATTACAAGTATTTATAAGTTTGCATGTGTTTATAATTTAAGATATGTAATATGAAATTCCCTTTTCTTATCTTGTATGGATTTACATAGGGTTACAAATGTATAGTTCATTTGAAAAGAACACAACATTTGTCCAAATCCATTCCTATGTATCTCCATACTAAGATTTAGGAAGAATTTCATATCACATATGTGAATCATCTAAACAAATTAAACATGACTTCTTGTATGACTTCTCAGTATTATGCTTCTTTTTGTACATTCATATGTATATAAAAAAAGTGGTATATTAGTCTGGACATCCCGGGGCCGCGAGGCTTTAAGTAGCCCCAAGTAGGTATTGTACTTTACGCCTCTGGTGTAAAATGATGTCGTTGTACTCACTTAAAACTCTTATACATGTACATGTATGATATAATCAATGAATGAGAATCATAATCCAATTAAAATAAATTCTCCTTTTTCATGATTTTCTATCCTTATAATTGCTTATACATTCATATGTATCTAAGAAAAGTGGTATATTAGTATAGACATCCTGTGGCTGATAGGCTTTAAGTAGCCCTAAGTAGGTCTTGTACCTTACTCCCCGGGTGTAGAACAATGATGATGTACTCACTTGAAACTTTTATACATTTGAGTGTGCATGTAGTTAATGGATAAAAATCCCCTTTTATATTAAAAAAATACATGCATTAATGATATCCAAATTCAAAAACACTTGCTTGCATTCATCATTTAAGTGTGCTAAGACATATGTTGTCTGTGTGGGTATACTTAAGACAAATCCATATGCATATTACATATGATGGAAAGAAATGAATGAATATGTGTCATATGATAGTAGTTCATTCCAATTAATGTTAAGATGTCTTTCTTCTTGAATAAGGTCATTTAGGGTGAACCTAAACTCAGGGTTAATCAAAATATGTAATAAGCCATTCACTAAAGAGAATTGATTAATTAATTGACTTTAGATGTGACTTAAGGTAGAGATGAAAGAGAGGTCCCCTCTCTTTCTTTCCTTTATAACACTTAGTTGTTTTGTGTAGGTTAAATGAAATAAAAAAATATTAAGTAAAAGCTTACAAATTAACTAAATAACTTAAAGTGAAACCACCCTTTAAATTGAATCTTTCTACACTTAGGAAACTATAACTCTAAATCCTAGTTAGGACATATTACACAAGCTTTAATACACACACATTAGATTAAGTCACAACTTCTAGCTTTAGGTTAGGACGGTGCATGGTTTGGTGTATATTTTATTTTGTGATGTAATGTTTTAGACTGTATGTTAGGGTGTATATTTCATAGACTGGATGTTAGGCCGTTATTAGCCTAATCATGTTTTCTGTAGGTAGTTGTTCTTAAGGGGTCGTTGTAATAAAAATATAAATACTTTTGCTATGTAGGTTGCTTAGCCCCTAAGCATAACCCACGTTAGGACATGTGGGCTTGGTTACCCATGTGTGGGGTGCTAAGTGTAAATTATTCATATAACTCCTTGGGTTGTATGGTGTGTTTAGCTAGCCTTTATTTTGTAAGTGTAGTTAGATTTACTTTTCCATTTAAATGTAATTTTGCAATTTGGAATTAGGATTAGTGTTATGGGGGATTAGGATGAACGGTGGCTAGAAGGCTTTATCCTGAGAGGCCCCATGATGCCTTTGAAGCAAGCACATTCAAATAATGTCAAATGAAGAAAGAAGGATGAAGAATGAAGACCCCATAGCATTTATCATTTGTAATTGTGATTATTCTTTTATAATCTGGGTTTTATAAGGGAAGAGCTTGGCTAACTATTTTTCTTTTTGGGTTGTACGTCAGTACCCGACCACATCGACCTCTTATTCTTTTGCGGTAGCTATAAAAAAATTGTTTGATGTTGTGTTTAGATTTTGCATTAAAAATAGGATGCTTTTCTTAGTTTCTTTATGATTGATGTTTGAATGTGTGGCCTGGATGTGGTAGGCTCTTAGGATGAAATTAAATTTTCTACCCCAATTAACAACTCATAATTAAATTTTTAAATAACTCATAACCTCACATAAAATTTAGGATATAATCAAAATAATTAAAAGATTTAGCAACCTCTTAGCTGAATGATTGAATGTTTCACGATATGCATATCATATTATTTTGCTCTTGAAAATAGAGGATGTCCATCCTTGCCAGATAAAGAAAAGGCTTGACCTTTGAGATCCTATGATGGAAAACATCTCTTTCTCCTTTTTATTTGGCCCATAATCAACTTCATCATACATTTAGGCATACAAAATCTCTAAAGCCTTTGTCAAAATAAAGAGTCCAAAATCAAATAAATTTTGATAAAATTTGCATTAGTTTAGAACATTATTCATACCACTCATGCTCTAGTCTCTTAGGGAGTGAGTTTAAGGACTTTAGCTTTTTTCTAAATAAATAATAGCCTAGCCATCTTGCAAAGCATAAGACTTGACCGCATGTTTTAAAAGTGTAGGAGGAGTTAGCTGGCTGCCACTCTAGGCGATTATAAGTCCAGTAGTAGGGTGGTTTACCCTCTCTTATGGAGGTAAACAATATACCCACTTTTGCCTTAGATATAGGTTGTGCTTTGGTCCTCACTAAAGCTCCTTAGAATCAGGATCCGAGGTTGCTATTTTCCTTTGGGGCAATAAGTATAAATCCTCACCTCTTAGGTATTTCCGCAATCTTGTGTTGTTGGATTATAAGTCCTAGCTCTCTAATGAAATTTCAACTCAAACAAATAAATATCTTCAATTTTGAACATATAAATCCCAATTATAGGGTAGATTGGAATGCTCACTAGGCTCCCTAGTATCATGAGCATTCCCTACTCATCTCCCTTTGACTTCCAAAAATAAGTCTCTCCTTTTGAACTTTCTTAATTGATTTTCCAAATATAACCAATCCTTTGATAGTCTAACCTTGAAATGTTTGGAGACCCTAATTTTTTACTTTAATCGAGAGTATTCTTAAGGGATTTCATTTCTTAGGATGTAATTAACTATGGGGGCTTGCCTCCAAAGGGAACTTAATGGACCTGACTTAAAGTAATCTTTACTTTACTTTTCTATAAAGTAGGGGAAAAATTTCTCGTACATTCGAGGACTCATTATGCCTTAGCAGTCCTTATTATGTGATTAGGTCCATTATAGGGTGGTAATTTCTATCTTTCGAGATAGTGCATCATTCTTTAATGTCATACCCGAGCACTTCAATAAATACCCCTAAGATTTATGTGGTGTCCTACATAAAAAAAAATACCACAAGGGTCTTCAATCTTCATCTTCATCTTTACTTCATGGATTTGAGCACTCTAGGCATCATAGGGTCTCCTGTGTCGAACCCTCTAGCCACTGCTCATCTTAAACCCCATAGCTTTAATCCTAATCTTATTACAAAAATTACATTCTTTTAAAATGAAAATCCAACTACACCTGTAAGAGAGACATTATTTTAACATACATTTAGCAATTATATTTCATATATTTGGGCCTAGCACCTTGTCTTGGGTCACCAAGCCCATCTATATTGCCCTATCATCAAGTCTACACACAAATAATCCTAACATCTAGTCTAAACTATTACATCACAAAATAAAACATCAATCCACAATAAAGCATCGACCTAACCTAACACTAGGACCAATGACTTAGCATTCTAATATGTGTGATATGGCTTTGTGTAGTATGTCATGGACTATGCTTTAATGTTGTGAAATTATTTAATGGTGAATATTTAAGTTCTTTATTAAAGGTTGATTCTATTTTAAGTGATTAATGATTTGAGTTGAATTTTAAATTTAGGATTTGATTTCATTTTGATTTCATTTGGATTTAGGGTTTTAAAAAGAGGAAGGAGGAGTGGAATCCACCTTAATCTCTAGCCTTAGGTTGAATCTAAAGATAAATTTTATGACTTTTAATCCTCTTACTAAAGTATTATAATTTTTTATTAAGCAATTTATTTAGGATTTGACTTAAGTAATCTTATCTAAATACATAGGATATCTTAAAGCGAATAAAATTAAATCATGGCTAATTTGATGATATCTTCTTAACCTTGCTTCATCATCCTTAAATATTCATTTAATTAAATGATATATTAATAGAATAATTAAATTTAATGAATACATATATATCATTTGAATATTTTACACTTTAATGTATGATTGGTTAATATATTTTATTTATTAATATTTAATATAGAATATATTTGCAGATGCATCAATTTTATAGAAAAGATAATTTAGTTACTCCTTATACACATATATGCATACATTAGTGTATTGAATTTATACAAGTAAGTGTCATTGTTGAACCAGGGAAGTTAGGCAATCAGAGACCCTCTTGGGACCACTAAAAGTCTCAATCTCCCAAGATATCTAGACTTTATACTGATTAAATCATATATATATCATATACATATAGATATAAGGATGAAATCACAAAGATTTTAAGATGCTTGATATACGAGTAAAACTAATTTAACCTTACTATGTATTTTACTATAAATCTTAAGGTAGTTATCATTATTACAACAAAGGTATGAAGTATCAAGACTTCCTTCAGACTAGTAGTCATGCAAACTTGCGTTTCTAGGCTATATACTTTTCAAAATTGTAGCTTATACATATAAGTTTTAAGTTTAAAATTTAATTATTTCCATTAATTTAGATTTAGATTAATAAATATTTTAATCAATTAAAATAAATTATTTAAGATTTATTAATGATAATAGCCATAAAATTAAAATTATTGGAGCTACATAAACATGAAATAAACATGTCTTAAAGTTATAATGCAATTGAGCTTATAATTAATAATTAATTGAAGAAATGGAGAAAACCTAAAATCATCAATTACACTCAAAATACCCTAATGCGATTGAAGATTTTGATTTCATTGAAAACTTTTCTGTTAGCTAAGCATAAAGAGGGCTTGGTCAAAATTTTGGAAATCTACACTAATTACTATGAATTTTTAAGCACTAGAGTAATTAATTAATTAATTAATTAAAACCCTCTTAAAAATGATTTCAAAAAATTATTAAGACCAAATGTCCTAATTAATTTCTTGGATCACCCTTATTATTTTAATACATAATTAAGCTCTCGTAATTGATTTATATTTTTTTAAATTTTATTTATTTATTAAATGCATAAATGACATTTTAAGTTTGAAATTTTGGATTTCTCAAATTATTTAGCAAATTATCTTGAAATAATTATGGGAGGCGAAGGTCATCCCATAAGATAATCACTTCAATTTTTAAGTGAATTAGCCTAGTAATTAAGGCTTAATTATACTAATTAAGTGAAACTTCAAACTCTAATAAATCACTATACACTTAATAAAATTGAGACTTCTTATTTTTTTCTAGATTCTCTTCTGTTTAAGCTTTCCAAAAAAGAGTTTATTTGTATTTTTAAATTTTTCTATATTTACTTATACTTTTTTAAAATTTTGGACATTTTAATTAATTTTTAACCCCAATTAAATGATTTACATAATTGGGACTGCGTTGGCACTTTCCACGTGGTGTCGTGTAATTAGTTATTTAAAATGCCCTGCATTGATGCTAACTCAATGGTGATGAATATGCTTTTATCTTTGTTATTCGATCATGGATCGAATGGTCGAGATTAATTTCATATATTAAAAAGATTAAAACAAAAAAATCTAATGTATTTAATCATGGCTATCTATTCTAATCACATGGAAGAAGGCGGATATTCCATCATTGACCTCCGACGAGACGATCACCATTCATCTATTGCCTCGATTTAAGCTCATTGAAGCTCATTTGATGGTATAATTAAATATAAAATGATCAAGGGATGAAACTAAGGGGGGATCCTATAGCTTGATTCACATCAAATGCACATTTATTTCACAAAAGACCAAAAATCCTATGGTTTTCTAAAGCTATCCATGATTTATCCCGTTGGAGCTCAAGACTGGTAGCCCAATAAGTGAGGTAGCTTCGCCTTGAGGAGGTGAAGCCCTGGTGATAAGATCATGAGTTATCTCCCCACCGTTCATCCTGGACTGGCATAAAGCTCATCGGTTGGTCTTGAAGTGGTTTCTAGTGCTCGAATTGAGTGGTTCTTAATTTATTTTAGTTTGCCATAATGAAGGAAAGGTGTGGGAAGAGTTAATTTAGATTTGATGGAGTTTGAGTATAGTTGGATGGGGAGGGTACTCGGGCTAAGGGAGGAGTTTTTCTCACCGACGACTGAGTGTAGGAGGAGCTCTAGGAACTTTGGGGATTGAGGGTCACCTTGTGAGGAACTTGTGTGTTTGATTTGAATGGGCGAGGAGGTGTATACCTGCCTCCCTATATAAAACCAACTAAAATGGTTAATTTAGGCCGTGGTAGCTGGCCGGTCGGTGGGGGTGACCAAAAATTGCATATGATTAGTTAGATGGATGTCCCCTAGTGGCTGGTGGAGTTTGGTGCCCAGTGGTGATGGGGACAAGGCTTGGTGGTTGAACCAAGGCTTGACCAAGATGAGGATGACCTCTCATTCATCAATGGCTAAATCCAACAGCTTTGGGCAATCCAAGGGAGCTCAAGGCATTCTAAGGTTGCTGGCTACCCAAGGCAAAGGAAGGGGTTGGAAGTTTCTATTTTGGGTTTTATCTTATTTAGGTAGCATAGTTCACTTGGTTTGGGTTGAAACAGGTTCACCTTAGGTTGAGTCCATTTTAGCAAGTCAAGGGGGACCTAAGAATGAGTCATATCAAGTTTGGTTGGGTTTGGACTTAGTTTGGATGGATTTGGCTCAATTTAACCCATATAGGTCAATTTGAGTCTAATTGGTTGACTTAGATCAAGAGGACTATTAGATTAAGTTCAAATGATAATTTAGAACTTATTGGTGTAATCAATTTGATTTGGATTTGGATCATATGGGTTCATATGAGTTAAATAGGCTAAGTTGACCAATTTGGTCAAATTGGTCAACTTGAGTTGAATGAGGAAGTGAGTCATGCCTAATTGATCATTTGAATGTGATTGGAGACTTTGGTTTGAGTTGATTTGATTTAGAATGATTTTTGGTTCAATTTGACCCTTTAGGTCAAATTAGGCTAAATAGGTCAATTGGGTTGGCTAAATCGGCTTCAATTGGTGGTTGGGGGTGTTCAATAATCAATTTGAGAATGATTGTAAGCATTGATTCAATTTAATTTGGATTAGATCAAGTTTTATCTCAATTTGTCCCTTTAGATCAAATTGGGCTAACTTGAGTCAAATGACCAAATTGGTTCAATTCGGTTCAATTGATTACAATTGAGTGTTTAGGTATAATCAATAAATATTTTGGAAGTGATTTGATGGATCGATTTGGTCTAATTTGGATTGAATCAAGACTTAATTCAATTTTCTCTTTTATGTTAAATTGGGTCAAGTGAGTCAATTAAAATCAATTGATGTTGAATCATGTTCAATGATGAATTTAGAACTGATTGATGGCTTTGATTGGATTTAATTTAGATTGGATTACATTTTGGCTCATTTGGATCTTTTAGGCCAAATGGGTCAAGCATAGTTAATTTGATCAATTGATTAAATTTGGTTGATTAAAGTGAATTGGAATGTTCATTTAAGTGATTGGAATGATCATGAGGCTTGGATTAATTCAATTAGGCTTAAATCAAGTTTAATTTGATTTTTACCATATAGGGTTCATTTGTGACAACTAGAGTTATGGGCCAACTTAAATTGACTTGATTTAATTGGGTTGCAGTTAGGGTTCAATCAAGTTTAATTGAGGTTCAAATGCATTTATGTGAGTTCAATTTCAATTGGACCAGATTAATTTTAGATTTAACACTTTTAAGCCCAAATGAGTCAAATTGGGTTGACTTAGTCAATTTGAATTCTAATGAGTTAAGTAAGGTTTGAAATCATTTAGACTTGGTCAAGGTTTGATTTATAATTATTTGGTTTTGGATCTGAAGAATTTATTTGGTATAAGGGTTGATTGGATTTAGGATAAGTGGGCCATACCTAACCTAGGCTAAGGTCTAACCCTAGAGTTGAACTCTATTACTCTTCTAGGCTCAGGATTAGTGTTCACCTAACTTCTAGAAGTGTCTTAATTCTAGGAAGACCTTATTTCCTAGATCTAATCCTAGATCTAAAGAGATGATTGTCAACCTCACTCCAAAAGTGAGGTCAACATATACCAAAGAAGAGCCTACAAACACATTAGCATGTATGTTTAATGATAAATGCCATCAATTAATAGTTGCTACTTGGAAAAAGTATTATATGTGATGACATCATTAAAGATGCATGCTTAAATCTCTTAATGTAATTATTTGTATTTAAATTTTACCTAAAAATCCTCATACAATACAAGAATGTATTTTCAAGTAATTGCAAAGCCCCTTATGAAATATTAAGATTTTATTATATTTATTTAGGTTGACATTCTACTTTGCATCAAGAACCCTAAATAAATGCCCATGATCATTAATGCTAAGTTTTATTTGACCACATAATTAAAGAGGAACATATATTCTCAATCAAGATGTATATAATATAACACTCCTAAATTAACATGAATGTTAAAGGTTCATTTTCCAAGCATGTAAAAATTCTAAAGATTAAGTGAGAGAACTTTTAGTTCTATTAGCTTCAATCAATTAAGCTATAAAAGAACCAATCCCCATATACTCTAGTCTAAAACTTGAACAAATTCTAAAAGTTAGATTCAATAAGCCTAAATATGGCCAAGACACTTACACTCTCCCTCACTCAACAAGAGAAAAGACCATAGTGAAAAAATTTTATTAGTCTAATGACAAAGTATATGTTTCTTATAGCTCAAGTCTAAGATTCAAATAGTTTCTAAAGATTAGAATTAATAAGTGTAAATATGGTTAAGTTACTAATCTTCTTCTCACTCAATAATGCATAAGAAAAAGATGTAACAAAAGAGCTGCTACTTTGCTAATCCGATGATAATAATTGTTTAAATCCAAAGCCAATCCAACTTAACAATATAGGAAGCACATGTTAAATTGATTAAGACAAATTCTGAGGAAATAATTCTCACTCAAAAGAGCATCAAGTGAAGCTAATAATGTCATCAAATCAAAATTGTAACCCTTTTGAACTTCTAATCAAATATGAAGCACAAATAAGAACTTTTTCAATGAATCTCATAAAACACAAAGCACAAAACTAAAGAAATTACCCCTGAGTTTATACATGGTCTATGGATAAACTAAGGGTGCCCTATCATCATCAAGTTCATTAAAACACGAAGTGATGGAATAACAACTCTTTTACATCAACTTAATATAAGCTTTATGTGTTAGGTCATTAGCATACATTTTACATCAAGTCTGCTAAGTCAACAAGCATGGAACAAAGGCTACACATAATATCCTAACAAGTCCATGAAGACAAATGTAGCTAATCCTTCATTAAGTCCACCAAGCATAAAGCCAAGATATAAATTAATTCAAATCTCTAAACTATTAAATCAAACCTTTACTAACAAAGGCTATGAATAAAATGTAATCATCTTTCTCTAATATGTCAACAAAGACAAATTCGATCAACTCCTTCATCAAGTCTACCAAGCACAAATATAGGATAGAGGGGTATTAAATCTCAAAATTGTTAACATCAGACCTTCATTATGCCCATAAATGCATTAAGGAAAGGAAAAAGGCACCTTTATTTTCACATAACAAATTAATACAAAAGAATTAGACTAGCCCCTCCATTAAGCCCATTTAAAAAAAAAAGAACTCTAAATTTCAAGTCTACTAAAGAAATTATCACTATTAAGTCCATCAAACACAAAGCATCAGACTAATTATAGCTTCCCTTAGTTCAATAAGCTATTGTAGATGAGTGAAGAAAATCTAATTCTACGCCTACTTTAAGGTTTAAATCAAGTTTTGTCAAAACTTGGTGATTGTTATCATTAGAAAACCTTTTCTAATGGAAATTTTCAACACACAGGTCTAAACCTTAAATCAACACTTTGTCCACTAACAATCCATGAGCAATCTTTTCTGATGACCAAAATTTATCATTAGAAGTTATTTTTTGACGTGCTACTCCATTTATTAGAAATTCATTAACTCTTTTTATCGATGGATTTCTTATTTTTTGACATAATTAGCTAGTATAAATGCTTCATTTTTATGTAGTGAATTATCATGCTTCAACAAGATTTATTAAGCTAACATAATATTAACATAAAATCAATCAGTATATATATATATATATATATATATATATATATATATATATATATATATATATATATATATATATATATATATATATATATCTGTGTGTGTGTGTGTGTGTTTTAGTTTAATTATTTGTAATAACATTCATATATATTTCTAAAAATCGATAAAGTTAAACTCTTAGCTTGGCATCCAAATAGATTTCTTCGAGATTATTAATGTCAACTAGTTTACAACAAACTTGATCTACTCTATACTCACACCATATTTATTTTAGGCATTTATTGATCATTACTTCTATTTCATAAGTCATATTGAGCGAACATCATGGAATTAACAGATGATAAGTGTGAGATTACGTGAATTGAGCCTAAATTATCTTGATCACTATCAAAATAATTAAATTATTCTTCATTCACAAAATGGACTATGACGATGCATTTGGGACATCAATCTATAAACAAAAAGAACCTTTCACATTGATTAGATTGAAATATATTGAATAAAATATTGTCTAAATTAGGCATGAATTTTTTGAGCCCATAAATTTTTGATGACTCAATTGGATAATGTTTCTCTTTTTATTTTGATTTATTGTTGATCAGTGAAAAAATTTAATGAAATTAGTTTATACTTTTAAGTCAAAATTATATTATTTTATAATTTATTTTTATAATTTTAAATAAATATGATAGTAAATCTCTTATTAAAGAAAGAAAAGAAGAATACATAAAGGTAGTGCAACACTTCCATGCTAGTTTCAAAAAATTTAATCTCATGGATAGAAGACAACACAACAGCACCAATTTTGTAGTGTTGCAGCACCAAACCTAGTGCCTTATCAATATCGCGATGCTAGAACTAGTGATTTGAAGTCAAAAAATTAGAGAGCATAGTACTTAAGCACTACAAACTAGCACCATGGAGTTATGGATTGATAAATTTAGTTTTAAAGCAATTGTAGAGTCAGTTTGGGATTTGAGGATTGTTTTGAAGAGGTTTTCAAAGGGACGTGTTCTTTAACTATGGGGGACAAGAACAACAGTGTAAAACATATTTATTTTGTATCGAGGGGATTCCTTATGTTCTTTTTTTAGTTATTATTTTTCAAGTGTTTTATGTCACTTGAAGAGTGAGACTCCAAGTGATTATGTGAGTATGTGCATTATACTTGTGTGTGTCACTTAAAGTGAATTTCACTACAATTGAATGTTAGTGTAAGTGATTTTATCAGAATTAGTGTGAAGATTGGAGAAAAAATATCCAAAAGGTGAAGATGCATTCAAGAAGGCAAGTTGTAGAAGTAAAAGGGAGTTAGAAGACAAAATTATCAATCTTGTCTTTCTTACATTACAAAAAAATGCATTTATAACCTACGGAATAATCTGTTGGAAGTAACTAATAAAATTTTCGATGGAGTTTTAATCAAAAAACATTTCAGCATAATTTTATATAGAAATTTTGTCAATTTGCGATTTACTTATCTTAAATGGAATTTTAGGTGAAAATTACATCAATTTTTTTTTCAAGAACCTATTATCAAATTGACATTTCCATTTCTTCTTCCTTCATCTCGCACTCGCCTTGATGTAAAAAATGTTTCCCTAGCACCTCCAAATCTTCATGAAATGATCTATTTTCTTCGATTTATCCATATAATCAAAAGTAAAACTCTTATACTTGCTTTTAGAATAATTAATTTATGATTCCATCAAATAATTTAATTTTATTGAAAGTTTTTTTAAATTTGTGGCTTGAATCTTATTGAATCTTATTGAAACTTGTTTGGAATCAATGTATCTCACATTTTTTTGTAGTTTAGAATTAGATCTCCATGTGTGTGTGTGTGTGTGTGTGTCAGATAATTATAAAAAAAATCATTCCTTTTTTAGTTAACGATGATTATCCTTTTGAAGGTCGTACAAATGATTTAGAATTGAAAGAGAAAAAATGTTAAAAAGAAGGTAATGGGCAAGCAAATGGAGATCTTTGGTCTAAAGATGGTCTTGCAAAATCAAGAATTAGTCGATTAAATTTATTATGCCATTTTTTCATATTTTTAAGAATTAAATCTAAATTCACAAATTTTGTCATCTAATGTGTGTATAATTTAATTAATTTCATGATTAGTTATTAGCCTTAAAGTTACAATGTAAGGAGTTATCCGAGAATTTATAAATGTAGTTTTTTTTCATTTGATCATTTTATTTGTAGCAATGTGAGAAGCTGGCAATTTAGTTTTCAATAAGAGTAGTGAAATCTATAGGTTGTACTATTCTTTTAACATTAGGCATAAGGTATTTTTTTCCCTACAATTAATATAATATAATATAGTTATGATTTTTTATTTAAGGGAAAAATTAAAGCCACGTAATTATACTTGAATCTTTATAACTTTATAAATATTAACTTGAGATCATGATTTTAAATTAGAAAACATGTTAAAATGTGCTAGCCCATAACATAAGCTAGTATCTATTGATTCTAAAACTTTCTTCATTCTTATATAACACATAGATATCCACAATGAAAGATCATATATGTATAATTGGTTACATCCAAGTAAAAATATTTAAACGAAGAATTTCTGATTGGTGTAGAATAATTCATGCTTATGACATTTTAACTTCTTATTTATCTCAACTATCCACCATCACTACCGCCATTGCCATCATATATATCAGGCCAGTCTATCTATGAAGCAGGGTAGAGTTGGGACACCACCTCTACTTTACTCACTTTTACTATGGAGATATGTAAGTTTATTTGCATTACTTTGCACTTTTTGATTCATATAATGCTAACTAAAATTTCTTTCACAAGTTTAATTCATTCATATATGAAACACATAAAATCAGATCCATTATATATATATATATATATATATATATATATATATATGGAAAAAAGATACCAAAATAGATGTGTGATATTTGATCTATAGAATTTAAGGTATGAACTAAGCTCTCTATACTTATACAATATATGGTGTTATAGGTCTAATGATTCTTATTAATATGTTTTATGTTATAGAAAGAATTTAAGTGGCTTCTAAAACACAACAAGAATATTAGAAGAAATTTTGAGGTAAGATGTGCTGCTTACTTACGTGATATCTTCATAGGCATTTACAACTCTGTGTAGAGAGCACTTGGGAGTGTAAAGGAAGTGGCGGCTGAGCTATGTATAATCAGGGCTTCTCCTAACTATGCTCATAAAAGATAGCAGATAAAATAAAATCAGAAAACTAATTGTGGGGGCATGAGCAACTTCCTACATATTAAAGGTTCAATTCTTCATACAAAGTGTAGAAGAAGACTGGTAAGTCTATGGTGTTTTAATTTAGAGTCAAAGGAACACCACACAGATCTTAGGGGGTACTTATTAAAGTGATCGGGTGTGACATTAAGGTATGATGTGTTATCTTGAAAGATATAAACATCACCTTACAATGGACTTAGTCACTTGATAAGGGCTCCTAAGATAGATGGGTCTTCATATATACAATAGATCTTTCCTCCACTTTACATGGATAAAGTAGAGTAGGGTTTATTCTAAGTTAGGTTCTTTAGTTCCCGGAGGAAAACCCCCATAGTTAATTAGATCCTAAACAAATGGAAGCTTTTTAAGAACACTCTCGATTAAAGTAGTCAATAAATGTCTCCGAAGCTTTCAAGGCTAGATTATCAAAATATTGGTTATTTTTGCAATCAAAATGGATGGGTTCAAATGTAAAGAATTATTATTGGATTCTAAAAGAAGATAAGTAAGGATCATTCAAAATATTAGAAAGCTTAGTGAATGCTCCAACCTACCCTATAATGAGTCTTTATATTTTTGAAGGGGAGAATTTATTTTATTTAAGTTGAAATTTTATTAGAGTGCTAGAACTTATAACCCAACAACACAAGATTGTGGAGATGCCTAAGAAGTGAGAGCTTATATTCATATCAAAATAGAAACAAGCTGCCTTGAACCTACGTCTAAAATATTTTAGCACAAGCTAGAAGCATGACATAAGTCTAATCGAAGAGAATGGGATATAGTGGTTTACGCCCACAAGAGAGAATGAATATATACCAATTCTTTTGGACTTACAACTACATGGAGTGGCTACCAGCTAACATCTCCTATACTTTAAAATCATATAGGTCTATCTCATATAGATGCAAGATAGTTAAGCTATTATTTAATTAAGAAGGGAGCTAAAATTCTAAACTCACTTCTTAAGAGACTAGGTAATGTTTGGTATGCAAATATGACTTAGACTAATGTTAAATTTTTTAAAAATTTTGGATCATTTTGACACATTTATCTTGGACCAAGGGTTAGGACAATTATGCCCACATGCATGATGAAATTTAGTTATGGGCTAAATAAGCTAGAAGAGGTGTTCTCCACTCCAAGTGATTGCTCTCAAAGGTCAAGCTTGTACTTTATCATGCAAGAGTGGAGATCATTTATATTCAAGAATGAAACAATATGACATACATGTTGTTATAGCATATAATCATTCAGTTCAATGGTTTCTAAATCTTTTATTTTCTTATTTATATACTTAGGATTTAGAGTGAGGTTGTGAGTTACATTAGAGAGTTAGGAGTTATCTAGTGAGGATATAAAATTTAATTTTATCCTAAAGAGCTTATTGCATTTAGGCCACACATCAAACATACACACTTTAAGAAACCTATAAAAAAATATACCATTTTTATTGCATAATCTAAACATAACAATCAAATATTTAGATTTCATAAAATAATAAAAAGGTTGGTGCAGTTGATTACTATCGTACACCCCAGAAAAGAAAATAGATTTGAATATATGCGTTTTACCTTTATACAGCCCGTATTATAATTAAATTTTACCAATGAAATAAATCCTATAGCGGTCTTCAATTCTTATTCATCTTTTCTTCTTTGGATTAGCATGTTCCAGGCTTCACATGACCTTCTAGATCTTTTTCTTTTAGCCACTACTCATCTTTAAACCCCATAACATTAACATTAATCATATTACAAAAATTACATCTTTATCAAAAATAATATCTCATTACCTGTAAAAGAGATATTAGCTAAGGGGTTGTTTCGTTGCCTAAAAAAGGAATGCAATGTAAAAGGAATGCAATGTAAAAAGAATGCAGGGTAAAAGGAATGCAATGTAAAAAAGAATGCAATGTATTTTGATTATTTTAGCTTATTTGGTCGAGAGTTTTAAAAATTCATGAGTTTACTTTTTATGTTTGGTTAAATAAATATAATGTAAAGTATTTTAAAGGTTTTGGGAGGCAGTGGTGGCGGTGAAGCCAAACAGTTAGAAATGGCGGTGGTAGCCAAGCAATCATCATTTATATTAGCCGATGTATTTGAAATTCTCCCAAATTTGGGCAAATTTCAAATACACCAAAATATAACTATCTGGTGAAAAATTATTTTTATTAAAATTTGAATCATAGGTATTGGATAACTATCAAATACACCAAAATACACCAAAATACACCAAAATTTGAATCTTCCACTAGGGATGCTTTGAAAAATAATAAATAGAGTCACAATCTCCACCTCAAACTGTCCTATATAAGCAATTAGAGAGAGCTTAGAAATATCTAGAATATTAAAACTTTTTTTCTAAAGATTGATGTCAAAACTTTCATATTTACTTAAATATCACATACATCAAAAATGACACCATCATTATTTTTTTAAAGAAATACATTCTTTTATGCATAGAAAAAAATATTAATTTTAAAAATATCAAAATTTAGGTATTGGATATGTAAAATACTAAGAATTGCGTGTTTTGTATGTAAATTCCTCATTTAATTTTGTTTATTTATGTAATTTTTATTAATTGATTATTATCTTGCTAATGAAACTAATATGAGTTTTAAATATAAACCTTTTATGATTTGTTCAAAGTAAAACTTCGTGAAGCTTTCAAAAGCTTGATTTATGCACTAATTTATTAGATCAAATTATAGTAACTTTTGCCTTTATGAGGAGTTAAAGAGTTTAGCTTTAGGGTTTCCAAACATGAATTTGTGGAATTTAGAGTGATTAGTAGTATTATAGACTAAACTTTATACAAATTTTTATTATACAATAATTCCATTATAACTTTAAATTTACTTTATTATACACTTATTTTACTTTTATTTGCACTTGTGTAGCTTTGCTATTTTTGATATAACTTGCATTTTGTATTATTATTATTATTATTATTATTATTATTATTATTATTATTATTATTATTATTATTATTATTATTTTATAGTGTGATTAATAGTTATATCCACTAATTTGTTTAATTATAAAAATTATTATTTTTAGATATTTGAGTTAATTTAATGACAAATTCCTACACACGATATATGTCAAGATTTAAATTCAAGACTTCTTGGTTGACATTGTAAGTTATCGACCACTAGGTTAACTTCTCTTCCACTAATACGAAGAATGTACCTAAATACATATGTGGCATCATAATTGCAGAATTAAGTTGATTATAAATATGCTATAATATATTTTTTGTTATATATATATATATATATATATATATATATATATATATATATATATATATAAACTTTATTTATGCATTTAGTTCATTTCTTTAATTATCAAATTATTTAGCTTTCATTAATATTTTACGATTAGGTTTTAATTAAATAAAAATAAAAATATATCTTCTCCTTGGGTTATCTTCAACCTATATAAATATAAAGATAAATAAATAAATAAATATAAACACTCCTTGTTTAAGAGCTACTTTGGGATTTAATTGATATCCAAAGTTTCCAATAATATTTTAAATGCTTGATCTCGACCAGTTTCAACTTAGGATCAACTTGCTTTTGACATCAAGATTTGTATTTCGATTAGTGGTATTTTAAGAGTCATATCTTCTATTTTACGGATGACATTATCTCAATCATCCAAAATATATACCAAATATTTGAAAATAGTAAATTCTTCAATGAAATTTCAAGTCCATTAACCATACATTTTGAGAGCAGTCTTCATGGGAAGAAGATTATGACGCAGTGCGAGGATGCGGATGTATCTGCGTGCATGGTAGAGGGGTTATGGACACATCCATATATTTACGAGCGCTTGCAGATGCAAGGTTTTAGGTTGGATTACGCAGAACGGGCGACAAGGAATTGCTAGTGGGCTGCGCAGTTTTGTGGGCTGAAGAAAGGAGGTGTGGGGCTTTGGCGGATCGAAACAGATGGGGCTGGAAAGGCTGGGTTCGTGGAAAGGAGTTCTTGGCCGTCAGTTTCACAAGAGAATGGGTCGCTGAAAGCAGGTGTGAATTATGATGCAGGTCGCGGCGTCAGCAGCAATGGAGGTATGGATCAGGCCGTCCGCAGACGAGTCCGCATCGCTGAGCGGAGTAGGTGGAGTATGTGACCCGAGCGGTCATCCGTCGCTGAAAGCGGATATCGCCGGCGACTGTCACGATCATGAGTTTAGATCCACGATGGAACAGCGGAAGCATGGAGCCATGAATAAGCGCGGTTCGATAATAGACATGATGGGTCATAACCAACGATGGGCGATCAGCGGCCGAGCGAAGAGGAAGGCGGCCGTCGTAGCGGCCGGTGGGTGTCATGGGGCGCGGGTAGGGGAGGAGCGAGGCGGCTATGCTCGTCGGAGGATAAGCGGCGGCAGCGTATGGCGCTGGCCCGTGTGTGTGCGAAAAGGTCCGTTTGGCCCGTTTATCAATCCTCCACGTGTTTGGGCAAAGTAATAGCTCTAGTACACATATCCTTAATGACTTCAATATAACCAATATTAATTCCTTTCTTTTTCTAGAACTCTCCAAAGAACATCTCTTGAAACTTTATCATAAGCTTTCTCTAAATCGATAAATATCATATATAGATCATCTTTACTTTCTCTATACTTCTCCTTCAAACCTCTTAACAAATGTATAGCATCCATAATAGATTTACCTGGCATGAAACCAAATTGATTGTGAGAAACTTTTGTATCACATCGTAACCTATGTCAATTACGCTCTCCCATAATTTTAATGTATGATACATTAACTTAAATCCTCTATAATTTGCACACTCTTATGCATCACCTTTATTTTTAAATATAGGAATCAACAAACTCTTTCTTCACTCATCTGACATCTTTTTAGTCTTTAAAATAACATTAAAAAGATTTGTAAGCCAAGAAATCCCTGGCCACATGCCCGTGTGTGCCATGAGCGAAAAGGTCCGTTTGGCGTTTTGCCGTTTGAATGCTTTTGGGCGGTTTTCAATGATTTTTGACCTTTTTGCCCCTATAAGAGGTTTATAAAAAACCCCCTAGGGCCTAGGGAGAAGGCACACTCCTCATATGCTCGAGTGTTCCCCTTCTTCTTAAGAGAAGGTCGTTTGGAGGCGATTAAGACCCGTAGTTCATACGACAATGCTCCAGTTTTTCCTCGAAAAGAGTGTCAACTAACCTCGTCGAACCGACTGGATTTGGAGGCGATCAAGACCCGTAGTTTATACGGCAAGGCTCCAATTTTCCCTCAAAAGTGTCAAGCCCGACCTCGTCAGAACCGTAGGTTGGGCGATCAAGGCCGTAGTTCATCTACACTTCGGTTTTCCCTCTAAAGAAGCGTTAACTATCCTCGTCAGACCGACCGGGTTCGGAGGCGATGATCGGCGATGGTGATTGACGGCGATGTTCGATGACGGTGGCCGGTGACAGTTGTCGGTGGTGACGACTGGCGATGATGGTTGGCGATACCTACGAGTGGTTAGCGGCCAGCGTAGCAATGGTCATAGCCTTCGTCGGTAGTGAGCGGTGACATCTGGCAGTAGTCGGCAACGATGGCCCGGCAGTGATAGCCGGCAGTGGCGACGCAACAGCGGCAAACGTGTGATAGTTGATAAGCCGTAGGGTGGTCGGCAGCGTTAGCGGCGTAATCGGCCCATTGCTCGGTAGTAGCGGCAGTAACCCGTGGTGGCGGTAGCCAGCTGTTAACCCGTAGCGGCCGTAGTTGATGCAGAGGAGTGGTTAAACAGCAGCAACAGCAGCGGCAGTAGTCAGCAGTGGCTAGCGTTAAGTAGTCAGCAGATAGCCGGCAACGATGGTTGATAGTAATAGCCGTCAGTAATAATGGATAGTAGTTCCTACTTGTTCTTGTAGAAAATTGGATTGCCAAACAATGGATGGTTTACGATTGACAATTGATTAACTTTTACATGTGAGGGTAAATTCAAATCTACTAAATTTTTATTATCGAGGTTGTTTGTCAAAATTTTACTTAATGACATTAATCACCTGAAGAGGAATTCGAATCGAATCCGGAGGATTTTGACCCATCCAGATTGTTTGTCGAGTGTTACGCGATGGCGTTAACTGTATGGAAGAGGTCGAATTGAATCCGCTGAGAATTTTTGACCTATCCGAGGTTGTTTGTCAGAGTGTGACTAGATGACGTTAACTTGTATGGGAGGTCGAATTGAATCCGCTGAGGATTTTGACTATCAGGGTTGTTTGCAGTGTTGCAGATGATGTTAACACAGGAAGAGGTTGAATTGAATCCGCTAAAATTTTTTGACATATCTGAGGTTGTTTGTCTGAGTGTGACTTGATGACGTTAACCTGTATGGAAGAGGTCGAATTGAATCCGTTGAGGATTTTCGACCTATCCGAGGTTGTTTGTCAGAGTGTGACTCGATGACGTTAACCTGTATGAAAGATGTCAAATTGAATTCGTTGAGGATTTTTAACCTATCCGAGGTTGTTTGTCAGTGTTGCAGATGAGTTAGACGTATGGAAGAGGTTGAATTCGCCGATAACATTAACCCGTGTGGAATGGGTCAAATCAAAATATTTGTTTGAGCTTGTAGCCAAAGTTGCTCCTTGACCTTTGTCTTTCTCATTGGTATTACTAAGTTGCTTCTCGAACTGATAATCAATTAGATATCCAGAATATCGATTTTGGATAATCTTTTGAGATTAAGAGTTGCCCCCTCAGTTTCCAACAAAATCTGAAGATTGAAGTTTGATGAATCTTCATTCTTCGCTTGCGCTCCTTAAAAGCTTGAAATGCTCCACATGGATGTTGGTTTTGATATTGTTAGGAAACTTGGTCACCATACAAGATGAAATAATGGGAATCAGTTTCCCCGGCAATCAAGCTGCGTCTAGGAAACTAGTTCCGGTAGAGTGAAAGTTTATGCCTTAACCTTGTTGTGAAATCCAGCACACATACATATATTTAAAGAGTGAACAAGAAAATTCCTGAATTTTTACATGAAAAAATCTCGAAAAGAGAGAAAAAACTACGGGGCCTAGCCCAGTAAAAATCTTCCACTATGTATCAGTTTCAGAGTACAAAATCTTCCCAATAACGAGATTACAGAATTGTATATGAGAAGGGCTGACAATGGGACTCCCAGAATCAGACAACAACAGCTATATATTCACATTCAAGTTGTAATAGTTGCTAGTAAATGATGGTGAACAGCGAGGGTCAGCGACTGACAATGAAGGTCGTTGTGATGGTGACCGGCGAGGGTGGCCTGCAATGGTCGGCGGCGGTGACCGATGATAGTAGTCGGCGTCGGTGGTCGACGATGATGACTGGCGATGATGGTTGATGACGGTGATGATCAGCGACGGCGGCGGTTTAAATTCAAGATTTCTTGGTTGGCAGCGTAAGCTCTCGACCACTGGGTTAACTTCTCTTCCACTAATACGAAGAATGTACCTAGATACACATGTGGCTTCACAATTGCATAATTAAGTTGATTATAAATATGCTATAATATATTTTGTTATATATATATATATATATAAACTTTTATTTATGCATTTAGTTCAATTCTTTAATTATCAAATTATTTAGCTTTCATTAATATTTTTTTTAATTAAATAAAATAAAAATATATCTTCTCCTTAGGTTATCTTCAACCTATATATAAATATAAATAAATAAATAAATAAATATAAATAAATAATATATATATATATATATATATATATATATATATATATATATATATATATATATATATATATATATATATTACAATCAAATCATTTTCTATCAGGCGTTTTTCATATATATTACAGAATTACCTTTCGGTGTTTCTTATCTCATAATTAGACAAATGCGACAACTCCCCGAGACAAACTTCTGATAAATAAGCAGGAAGGGAAGAAAATGGCTCATTTGGTTGCTTTTGTAAATAAAAAATTACATTTTATTTTTTTGATGTAAATATTAATTTATTTATTGAGAATTGAAAGTCCAGCAATAAAATAATACACGCGATTTTTACTATTGCTCCTTGGACTGGCATCCACTGAGCTAAGGGCTGATTTGAAAAATAATTATTTATTATTATTATTATTAATTTTTATATTTTGAGATTGGATGTTGATATCTAATTATTTCTAGCATAAATTAATAATTACTAAACTAAAAATTATAAGTTTAAATAGGAGTGTCAATTTATTGGTGTTGATTTTGGCAATTGGCCGTCCAAATAGGTTTGACAAACCCAATCTATTTATTAACGGTCAAAATCTTAACTCAAGACTGACTTCAATGACAACCCGAATAATGAACGATCTATTTATATGTATTTTACCAAAATCAATAAAATGATAAATTCAAGTTTATCGGTAAAAATTGGATCAATTTTGAGTTCACGAGTCAATTTTTTTTTTTTTTTTAAATTAAGAGTAATAACTCACAAATATGTGCTTCAACTTCTTGAAATTGAAGAAAATATTCTTCAACAGTAGGTCGTAGATCCTTTTCTATGTCATGATCATGTATGATTTTGTGTTGTAATAAAATAATAAGCTATGCTTATTTAAAAAACAGTGGAAATATTATTTTAAAATAAAAAAAATATTTTTAAAAATAGAAAAATATTGGAGGACGGACCAAAACAAAACCTTTCTTGCTTCCGTGTGGCTGACGCTGCAGATAAGAGGAGTGCTCAAAGGAGAGTACTAATGGCAGAAAAAAATACTTGCGGGAAGAGCAGAAGGAACAAAGAGGTAGAAGACGAAAATCGAAGGGAAGCAGATAGCATCGACAGAATCCTCTCCCACGGAATGTGCGGCTGTGCGCTCGGTTGGAAGAGAGGAGTCGGGATGGGGAAAGGCCGAATGGGAGAGTGTCGAACGGAGAGAGGAGTTCGGGCTCCTTCCTTGCAGTTTTGGAAAAACAGAACTAAGGGGAAGAGAGGGAATGGGTAGAAGATCATGTCCCTTGCGGTTGAAGAGTTGCAGAAATGAAGCTTCGAGGGAACGGTTGTTTGCGGTTGAGGGGAGACAGTTGTGCGTGAGAGATCGTTTTGGATTCAACGGCTTGCAATTTTCTGTGAACATAAGGGTTAACGACGATTAGGGCTAAGTAGGATAAATATATTATTAATTAAGATTTTTTTAAGTGTTTAAATAAATCCAATATGGATTTTATGATGACATGATTAAGTGATTAATATATATGCTGATTTTAGGTTATTCGATGTTTACACAACTACAAACCCATTTATGATCTAAGTTTGTAGAGGTTGAATTGGATCAATTTTAGTTCAAATTGAGCATTATCGCTTCGACAGCTCGACATTTGTATAGACTTGTTCGAATTGAGCACAAATAGTCTTATTTGATAGATTTTGATATTTCAAAACTAACGACGCAATCAATTTCGAATGGAGGCGTTTCCGATTTACGCCTCCTCGATATCGTGTGGCGATTGACTTCGATTGACGTTGATCACCAAGTGTATAATATTTATATTCGATTAGTTTCAACATTATAAAAGAATGGTGATCCTTTTATCGAGGTCATTTGTCGATTTTTTGGCGTAGTGTACTTTACGATTTGCGCTTTACTCCGATCATTCGATAATTGCACAAACTTCGAATTAATTACTTTCATTTGATAGTTTTAGATGTTTGAAGTTAACTAACTAATCAATGAATGGAGGTCGTCGGATATCATCGCAAAGATCCGACCGATATATATACATGCATTATCGACAACTCGATAGCTTAATTGATTGATCGTTAGATTATGCAATATTTATATTTTAATCAATTTCGATGTTCTAACACGATGGCGAGTCGTCGGAGATCATTTGGCCGGCCACGCGTGTAGCATTCTTCAACCACTTTGCGTATCACTTCCGCATCATTCGACATTTGCACTCGCCCAAATGAGGATAGTCTCATTTGATAGTATATTTTGATATCTAATGATATGATCAATTTAATTATCAAGGTCATTCGGATATCACAACTTCCGATATCGGCATGCGACATGACGCAATCGATTAATCATGATTATGCAATATTTATAGTTGATCAATTTTGATATCAACATGATAACAAAGTCCGTTTATAGATCGAGATAATTTACCATGATGTCCAAAGATATTTTGAGCCCCGATTTGGCATTGTCATTTTCAAGTCAAAATTCGATAATTTGACTCCATGACACATATAAGTCAACATATCACTATTAAATCAAATATTATTTTTAAAAGCCTATAAATCAATTATTATAAATGAAATTATGTTAATTACAAAATATCTACAAGTTTGTATGTGATGATAATATTGATATGACCGAAAATTCCTCTAATAAGACAAATCTTGATGCCGAAAAGTGTTAATCGAAATTAAACCGGTCGAGATCAAACACTTAAAATATCATTGGAAACTTTGAGACATCAGTTAAGTTCCTAAAAGCTCTCAAATATGAAATGTTTATAGTAAATCGAGCCTCTGACGGTTCCAACAAGCCAAAGAACTTACAATTCCGACTTCATTTGAGCATTCAAATACAGAAAATACATCATATGATCAAAGGGATCATCATGAGTCCGATGGAGAGGAGTGGTTCGATTTTGCATGTTTACGAGACGCCACTCCTCCAATCTATAAATAGCCCTCATTCCTCATATGGGGAGAAGGGAAGGAGAAGGAGGGCAAGCAAGAGAGAGGAGCTCTAAAGATCCTCCAAGCATCGCGTCGCCAATCGACTCGTCAACCACCGCCGCCACCGCCATCACCATCGCCGCCCTCACCGTCGACCATTTGTAGGTCATCATTACCGGCAACTATCGTCGTCATCACAACATCGCCAACTTCGACGCCAACTTCGACGCCAACATCGCCGCCAACATCGCCATCAACATTGTCATTACTACTGTTGCCCCTTCTCACATACAATCTATAATCCCGATCGGAAGATCTTGTACTCAAATGTATACATAGTGTTTTTTATGGGCTAGCATGGTTTTTCCCTCTTTTGAGGTTTTCCACATAAAAATTGAGTTTTCTTGTTCGCTTTTAAACATGTGTGTGTCACTCTCAAAGAAGCTCGTAAACTTTACTCTACCGCACTTGGTTTTCTAGCATTGCTTGACGCAAATTGTGGAAGTTGATTGAGTTTTCTTGTTTCTTTTAAATACGCCGGACTCCAAAGAAGCTGGCGTAACTTTTACTCAACCGAATTGGTTTTCTAGCACAATAGCGTGGAAGTTGATTCCCATTATTTCATCTTGTATGGCGACCAAGTTTTCCAACAAGATCAAAACCACCATCGAGGTGGAGCATTTCAAGCTTTTAAAGAGTTTAAGAATGAAGATTCATCAAACTTTGTTCCTTCGCATGTCAGAATTGGGGCAACTCTTAATCTCAGAAGATCACCCATGTTAAGCATCTAATTGATTTTCATCCCAAGAAACAAGTCAAAGTTGGAGGATATTTCAACATTGAGAAGAGATATAGTTTTGTAAATTATATTTTTTCACTCATATTCATGGAAAACGAAGGTTAAGGAGAACTTTGGCTACAACCACAAACCGATGTTTTAATTGACCTCTTCCATAGGTTAATGTCCTGCAACACTCTTACAAACAACCTAGGATCAAAGTTCCTTGGTGGACTTCCATGACCTCTATACAGTTAACGCCATCGAGCAAAGACTGACAAACAACGGGATGGGTCAAAAGGTCCTTGGTGGACTTCATGACCTCTTCCACAGGTTAATGTCATCGAGCAAAGACTCGACAAACAACCTAGATAGGTCAAAAGGTCCTTGGTAGACTTCCTACCTCTTCCATGGTTAACGCCATCGAGCAAACACTCGACAAAAAAACCTAGATAGGTCAAAAGGTCCTTGGTGGACTTCCTACGACCTCTTCTGTGTTAACGCCATCGAGCAAAGACTCGACAAACAACCTGATAGGTCAAAAATCCTCAGCGGATTCAATTCAACCTCTTCCACACAGGTTAACGTCATCGAGCAAAGACTCTGACAAACAACCTCGGATAGGTCAAAAATCCTGATTCAATTCAACCTCTTCCATACAGGTTAACGTCATCGAGCAAAGACTCTGACAAACAACCTCGGATAGGTCAAAATCGCATTCAATTCAACCTCTTCCACGCAGTTAACGCCATCGGTAACACTACAAACAACCTGGATGGGTCGATTCAATGCAACCTCTTCCACATAGTTAACGCCATCGTAACACCGACAAAGAATCGATAGGTCAAAAATCCTCACGATTCAATTCACCTCTTCTATGTTAACGCCATCGCAAACACTACAAACAACCTCGGATGGGTCAAAAATCTGGATTCAATGCAACCTCTTCCATACAGTTAATGTCATTGGTAACACTCGACAAACAACCTCGATAGGTCAAAATCCTCAGGATTCAATTCAACATCTTCCATACGTTAACGCCATCGGGTAACACACTCGACAAACAATGATAGGTCAAAATCCTCAACGATTCAATTAACCTCTTTCAGTTAACGCATCGGTAACACTCGACAAACAACCTCGATAGTCAAAATCTCGATTCAATTAACCTCTTCCATATGTTAACGCCATCGGTAACACTCGACAAACAACCTCGATAGTCAAAATCCTCACGATAATTCAACCTCTTCCACATAGTTAACATCGGTAACACTCGACAAACAACCTGGATAGGTCAAAAGGTCCCGGACTTCTCTTCCACACGTTAACGCCATCGCAACACTCGATAAATAACCTCGATGGGTCAAAATCCTCTGGATTCAATTGACCTCTTCCATAGGTTAACGCCATCGGTAACACCCTAACAAACAACCTGATAGGTCAAAATCCTGCCCTAATTCAACCTCTTCACACAGTGTAACATCAACACTACAACCTCGGATGTCAAAATCTCTGGATTCAATTTGACCTCTTCCATACAAAACATCATGGGTAACACCCTAACAAACAACCTCGATAGGTCAAAATCCTCGGATTTAATTCAACCTCTTCCACATTAACGCATCCCGACAATGGATTCACCAACCTCTTCCATGATAAGTAACGCCATCTGAACACTCGAAAACAACCTGGATGGTCAAAGATCCGGATTCAATTGACCTCTTCCATACGTTAACATCATCGGGTAACACCGACAAACAACTTAGATAGGTCAAGGTCCCGGTGGACTTCGCCTCTTCCACACAGTGTTAACGCCATCGGGTAACACTCATAAATAAATAACCGGATGGGTCATGGCCGGATTCAATTCGACCTCTTCCATGCCATCTGTAACACCTACAAACAACCTCGGATAGGTCAAAATCTCAGAATTACCTCTTCCACATAATTCATCGCAATACAAACAACCTAGATAGGTCAAAGGTCCCGGTGGACTTCCCATGGCCTCTTCCAGTGTGGCCGTAACACTCGAATAACCTCGGATGGGTGAAAATCCTCGATTCAATTCAACCTCTTCCATGTTAATGCCATCGAGTCACACTCACAAACAACATCGGATATCAATCATCGCCACGCATTCCGCCCACTCCGCCGGCCATCGGACCAACTATCACCGGCAATCACGGCTACCATCCATCTCGCTGACATCGACGGCGGCCGCCATCATACCGCCATTCTGCTGTCACGGCTACCACTCCTTATCGCGCCAACCATCATGCCGCGCCGATTACAGACGCTGGCCGCATTTGATTACGCTATTGCCATTATCATTCACCGCCGCTTAACCACCCCGTCGCCAACCACTGATGGTTATTACCGGCCGGTTGGTTTCTCGCCATATCACTAATCTCGCTGGCCGCCACATTTTGCGGTTATCTCGCTGATTACTGATCGCATTGACCGCGCCGCTTAATCAAGCCGCCACTACGCTGATTATGCCGCACCATCTCCGCGGTCACCACTATCATACTTCACCGGCTGAATCGGCTGACAATTTTGGCTGGTCACCAATCGCCGTTTATCGCTGGCCACTATATTAAAATCCGCACCATTGTTTGGTCATCCTCGCTTGACATCGCGGCTTGCCGCTGCCACCCGGCCGAACCACTATAGGACACCGCTGCATACCACCATCGCCGGCATCTCGCCGGGCCACCACTATCGTGCTGGTTATCTCGCCACCACTCGAGGTCCTGCCACACCATGTCGGCCACCATCGCCAGCATTTTCCAACCTCATCTCCGGTGGATCGCTAAACCCGGCTGGTCCGGCTTCTCGAGAAAAATCGAGCCATGAACTACCGTCGCTGGTCACTACCGCCGACCATCGCCGGCAATCTCCGCCGGTCACCACCATCGTCGCTGGTTATCCTCGCCGACCACCCTCGCAGGTCACCGCTGCCGACCACTGTCGCCACCATCGTCGAGCATCTTCCAACCCTCATCTCCGGTGATCGCCAAACCCGGCCGGTCCGGTGGCGCCAACGCCTCTTTCGAGGGAGGAGCTCGCCAGATGAACTACGGGTCTTGATTGCCAAACCCGGCTGGTCCATAAGATCAACGCTTCTTCGAGGGAAAACCGAGCTCGCCATGAACTACGGGTCTTGATCGCCTCCAAACCCGGACGGTCGCCGGTTGACGCTTCTTCGAGGGAAACCGGAACAACGACATAATGCTGGTCTTGATCGCTTCCAAACCGACGGGTCCGCCAAGGCTGACGCCTCTTTCGGAAAACCCGGAACAACGACTTCACTCTTGATCACCAAACGACGGTCCGCCAAGGCTGATGTCTTTCGAGGAAAACCGAACAACAACGAAGTACCGTGGTCTTGATCGCCCAAACCCGGACGGTCCGCCCGACGCTCTTCGAGGGAAACGAACAACGACGGTACCATGGGTCTTGATCGCCAAACCGGACACCGCTTGCCGCTGAGGAAAATCAAAACAACGACGGTAGGGTCTTGATCGCCTCCAAACCCGGACGGTCAAGGCTGACGCTCTTCGAGGGAAAACCGGAATAACGATAAGTACCGCGGCCTTGATCGACTCAAACGACCTTCAAGAAGAAGAGAAGGTGCCTTCTCCTGCCCCTGGGGTTTTATAGACCCTTCTGGGCAAAGGTAAAATCAAACTGAAACCGCTCAAACCGTTAAACGCTTCGCCAGGCCGTGTTCATGGCCGCGAACGCCCCGGTCGCGACCGCTGGGCATCAACTGATGCTCGCCAGACGTCGCCTAACCGCCGCCATGTTCCGCCAGCAGACGCAGCGGCCGAACGCCATACAGCGACCAGCCGCGAATCGCCGGCACACGTCACAACCGCTCACCATGGCGAACCGCATATCGGAACCGCTCCGCCGAGCTGCCGGCCAGCCCTTCCCGCTGACGACTCCGCTCGTTCTGGACTGATTCTCCTACCTAATTGCGATCGAATCACAGCCCATTCGCTGCCCGTCGCTCTCTCACCCCTAATTCGAGAGGCCATCATTTCACCTGCCGCGCTGCAAGGTCGGCCTGCAAGACGCTCAGCCGCCATGTTGGCTCGTCGTGGCCAGCGCCATCGCCGGTTCATGGCGCCCGTTTCACACCGGATGGATCAGTAATCAAATTCGCTGCATATCTACACGATTTGCCCTGACGCCCGTAGTCATAATCTTGTACATAAAGATCTGTTCTCAAAATATGTGGTTAATGGACTTACTGCACGTTGAAGAATTTACTATTTTACTTGACATATTTTTTGATGATTGAGATATCATCCAAAAATAGGAAATTGATATGACCAAAAATTCCTCTAGTAAAGCACAAATCTTGATCAAAGCAAGCTAATCGAAATTAAAATCAATCGCACTTAAAATATCATTAGAAACTTTGAGACATCAGTTAAGTTCCTAAAAAGCTCTCAAATATGGAGTGTTTATAGTCAAATCGAGCGTCTCGACGATCCGGTTCCAACAAGCCAAAGAACTTACAATTCTGACTTCATTTGAGTATTAAAATACACAAAATACATCATATGATCAAAGGGATCATCATGAGCATCCATGGAGAGAGGAGTGGTTCTGTATTTTTAGGAGATGTCACCTCCAATTCCCTCATTCCTCATATGAGGGGAGAAGGGAAGGAGAAGGAGGGCAAGCAAGAGAGAGAGCTCTAAAGATCCTCCAAGCACATGCCGCCAATCGACGGTCAACCAACCACCCGCTTCCATCCGCCACCCGATCCTCACCATCGACCATTGTTGTAGGTCATCATTACGAAACCATCATGTCGGTCATCACAACATCTCGGTCAACTGACGCCAACTTGACGCCAACATCACATCACCATTACTGCTGTTGTTCCCTTCCACAACTGTAATCCCGATATCGGGAAGATCTTGTACTCAAAGCAGATACATAGTGGAAGCTTTTGGGCTAGGCCCGTGGTTTTCCCTCTTTTGAGATTTTCCAAAAAATTGGAGTTTTCTTGTTCGCTCTTTAAATACCTGTGTGTGTGCTGGACTCTCCAAAGAAGCTAAGGCGTAAACTTTTACTCTACCGCAATTGGTTTTCTAGCACGCAACAATTATAAGATATGCAATATGATGTTCTATTTTCTTATCTTACATGGATTACCTTAGGATTTACAAATGTATAGTTCATTTAAAAGAACAAAACATTTGCCTAAATCTATTCTATGCCTCCATGTTAAGACTTAGGAAGAATTTCATATCACATATGTGAACCATACAATCAAATTAAACTTGACTTCTTATTATTGTGGTTTTTTTTGTACATTCATATGTATCTGAGAAAAGTGACATTTTAGTCCGCACATCCCGAGGCTGTGAGGCTTTAAGTAGCCCTAAGTAGGTATTGTACCTTACGCTCATGGTGCAGAAAATAATGACGTCGTACTCACTTAAAACTCTTATATATATATATATGATGCAACCAATGAGTAAGAATCATAAATCAAATAAATCAAGCACAACTCTTGCATGAGTTTTCCTATCCTTATAGTTGCTTATGCATCTATATGTATCTAAGAAAGGTGGTATATTAGTCTGGACACCCTGGAGCTGTGAGGCATTAAGTAGCCATAAGTTGGTCTTGTACCTTACGACCCCAGTGCAGAAAATAATGGTGACGTACTCACTTAAAACTTTTATATATGTGAATGCGTATCTAGCTAATGGATGAAAAATCCCTTCTTTTCTATTAAAAAGACATGCATTCATATTTCAATCAAGTGAAATATTTGAATTCCAAACATACTTCTTTGCATTCATCATTTAAGTGTGCTAAAACATACACTATATGTATAGCTATGCTTAGGGTTTGATCATATGCATGATGTACATGATGAAAAGAAATAAATGAATATGTGTTATGTGATAGTAATTCATTCTAATTAATCTTAAGATACCTTTCTTATTGAATAAGGTCATTTAGAGTGAACCTAAACTTAGAATTAATCAAAATATGTAATAAGCCATTCACTAAAGAGAATTGATCAACTTGCTTTAGAAATGATTTAAGGTATGGATGAAAGAGAGGTCTCATCTCTTTATTCTCTTTATAACATTTAGTTGTTTTGTGTAAGCTAAATGAAATAAAAAATATCAATTAAAACTTTTAAATCAATTAAATCATTTAAAGAGAAATCAACCCTTTATAAATTAAATCTTTGACACTTAACAAAATTATAACTCTAAAGCCTAGTTAGAACATACCACACAAGCCTTGATACACACACTTTAGACTAAGTGACCTCTTTTAGCTTTATATTAGGGCAGTGTATGATTTGATGTATGCTTATTTTGTGATGTATTATTCTAAACTAGATGTTAGGGTGTATGTGCATAGTCTGGATGTTAGGCCGCCATTAGCCTAATCATGTCTTTTGTAGGGGGGCGTGCTTAAGGGGTCACTGTAATAAAAATATAAATGCTTTTATTGTGTAGGTTGCTTATACTCCTTCTTTTAAATGTAATTTTACATTAGGATTAGGATAAATGTTATGGGGGTTAGGATGAACATTGGTTATAAGACCAAGTCTTATGTACCATGTGATGCCTTTAGAGAAAGCACATCAAATCAAAACAAAAGGAAGAAAGAAATGGAGCAAATCAAATGAAGAAATGAAGGAAGAAGCAAAGAAGAAAGAATGAAGAATGAAGACCCCCCATAACATTCATCATTTGTAATTGTAATTATTCTTTGTAAACTAAGACGTATAAGGGTGTAGCTCGACTACCCACTTTTTTTTTCAGGTTGTATGGCGGTACCCAACCACATCAATCTTTTATTCTTTTGAGATAGATTTATAAAATTGCTTGATATTTTATTTATCTTGTGCATTAGAAAAAGCATATCTTTTCATAATTTTTTTTATGAATTGGTGATTGTTGTGTGGCCTGGATGTGATTAGGCTCTTAGGATAAAAATAAATTTTCTACCCCATCAACAACTCATAACTAAATTTCCTAAAATAACTTATAACCTCACAGAAAAAAGCCTAGGCATTAAATCAAGATAATAAAATATTTAACAACCCTTTAGCTTGATGATTGTATGTGTAACATCATGCATAACCATATTATTTCACTCTTGTTAAGAGAGGACTTTCATCTTTTCTAGATAAAAATGGGCTTAACCTTTTAAAGCATATGATGGAAGAATACTTCTTTCCCTTCTGATTTGGCCCATAATCAACTTCTCATGAATTTAAGCATACAAAAACCTATAGCCCGTGTCAACATAAAGAGTCTAAAATCAAATAAAATTTGATAAAAATTTGCATTAGATTTAAGTCATTATTCGTACCCCTCATGCTTTAATCTCTTAGAGAGTGGGTTTAAGGACTTAATCTCTTTCCTAAATAAATAAAAATGTTACTATCTTACAAAGTGTATGCCTTTCCTGCATGGTTTTAAAATGTAGGAGAGTTTGTGCCACTTAATGTATAAGTCAATGGGTGGTGGTTTACTCTCTCTTGTGGAGGTAAACCATATACCCACTTTTACCTTAGAATTAGGTCGTGCTTTATCACTCGCCAAAGCTCTATAGATTTAGAATCTAAGGTTATTGTTTCTCTTTGCGGGCTACAAGCATAAATCCTCACCTCTTAAGCATCTTAACAATTTTGTGTTGTTAGAGTATAAGTCCTAGCTCTCTAATAAAATTTCAACTCAACTAAACAAATCTCCTCAATTTTAAATATATATAAAACTCAACCATATGATAGATTAGAGTGCTCACTATGTTTCCTAGTATCATGAACACTCCTTACTTATCTTTTTTGGCTTCGATAATAGCTCTCCCCTTTTGATCCATCTCATTTGATCTTCTAAAATACAACCAATTTATTGATAGTCCTATCCTTGAATTCTTTGGAGACAAAAATTACCTACTTTAATCAAGAGTATTTTTAAGGAATTTACTTTCATTAGGATGTAATTAACTATGAGGCTTGCATCCATAGAGAACTTAACGAACCTGATTTAAATAAATTGCTTTACTTTTTCATGTAAAGTAGGAAAAAAATCTCTAGTATATTCGAAGACCCATCAGGCCTTAGGAGTCCTTATTAGGTGATTACGTCCATTATAGGGTAGTGCTTTTGTATAAGAACTTAAATAGAGCTTTAAATTAATATGACAAAATAATTCAACCAAATGAAACATCAATTTCAAATACATTTGCTTACATTCATCATTTAAGTGTACTAAGGTATAAATTGCATGTAAAATTATGTTGAGGACTTAATCATATGCATGTTATATATGATGGAAAGAAATGAACAAACATGTGTTATGTGATAGTAATTAATTCCAATTAATCCTAAGATGCTTTTCTTATTGAATGAGATTATTTAAAGTGAATCTAAACTAGATTAATTTGAAATATATAATATGTCATTCATTAAAGGGAATTCATTTAATTAATTTACTTTAGATGTGACTTAAGATAGGGATAAAAGAGGGTGATCCTCTCATTCCTTCTCTTTAAAATACATAGTTATTTAGTATAGGTCAAATGAAACAGAAGAAAACACTAAGCAAAATATTACAAATCAATTAAATCATTTAAAATGAAATCAACCCTTTATAAGTAAATTCCCTTCATACTTAGAGAATGATAACTCGAAAGCCTAATTAGAATATAACACACAAGCTTTAATATATATACATTAGATTAAGTCACTATTTTTAACTTTATGTTAGGACGGTGTATGGTTTGATGTATGTTTGTTTTATGATGTATTATTGTAGACTGGATGTTAGGCCGTGATTAGCCTAATTATGTCTTATGCAGAAGATTGTGCTTAAGAGGTGCTTAAAATAAATATGAATACTCTCTTTTGCAGGTTGCATAACTTCTAAGCATAATCTAAGTAAATCTGTGGACTTGGTTTCATGTGCGTTAAGTCCAAATTATACATATAACCTGCTTGAAGTGTGTTTACTAACACTTATTTTTTGTGTAGTTAGAATTTTAATATAATTGTGTATTAGAAATTAAGATTAGTGTTATAATTAGGATGAGCTGAGGCTAGAAGGTTTTATCTGAGGTACCACTCCAAGCTTATAAGTTCTGATGGGTGGTTTACCCTTTCTTGTAGAGGTAAACCATATATATCCATTTCCAGTTAGATTTAGGATGTACTTTGAGCCTCACTGAAGCTCCTTAGATTTAGGATTCAAAGTTGTTATTTTCTCTTTTTCTACAAGCATAAATCCTCACATCTTAGGCATTTCCACAACTTCATATTATGGGATTATAAGCACTAGCCTTCTATTAAAATTTTACCTCAAATATATAATTCTCTCCAATTTCAAATATATAAAGCCCAACTATAGGATAGTTTGGGATGCTCACTAGCTTCCTAGTACGAGCATCCCTACTCATCTTCTTTACCAATAATAAGTCTCTTCTTTTGATCTGTCTCACTTGATTTTCTAAACATAGCCAATTCATTGATAGTCCTATCTTTGAAATCTTTGGAGACAACAATTATCTACTTTAATCGAGAGTATTCCTAAAGAACTCACATTCCCTTAGGATGCAATTAACTATGGGGGCTTGCCCCCATAGGAAACTTTAGACCTCAGTTTAAATAAACCACGCTTTATTCATACATGTAGTGGAAAATCTTGTATATTCAAGACCATAATGTCTTAGAGTTCTTGATGATTAGATCCATGAGGGTAGTGATTTCTATCTTTTGAGATAGTGCACTATTCCTTGATATCATATCTATCAAATAAGTACTTAGATCTTTGGTGTCCCATATACAAATTAAAAAAACACCACTGATAATCTTATTTGAATCCTGAATATACTCAATTGAGCTAAAGCTCGATTATGTTAAACAAGCTCAAGCTTGAACGCCACTTAAAAAGCTCTAATTGATCTCAAGCTTGATAATGATAAACAAGCTTGAACTCAAATGTGCATATGCTTGGCATGGCTCTGTCCGTTTGTAGCCCCACTATCTATCATGATATATACATTATATATTGAAATAATTTTTTTTAAGTTACATTTTTTTGAAACATTGTAATTTGTGCACTTCAAAATCTTATAAGTCTTGTAGCCCTAAACACAACTTCCAATATTCATCACTTCAATTTTACTTTACTAATGCTTGACCCTTGGAAAAATTATTAAGATATGCAAGTTTAAGGCACAATCTAATCACTGATGTCTCATTAATTTCTAATCCAATAATCATTTAGGCTCAACTTAAAAAATTAAAATTTCTTTCACCTTAAATCATGCCCACCCCTTCTTCTCTCCTTTGCATAAAAAAAAAAGGCTAGGTCATCTATGCCTCACTTAGTTTCTTCTTCACTTCTCTCCTCCTGGTTTCTCTACTCTCACCTTAGTACTCAAGGACAAAGAGCAAGGTTACTAATCCAATCATCACCTCACCAAGTAAATTATGATTAAATTACCCCATTTTATAGAATTGTTGAAATTATTTTGGAAACAAAATATTTAAATTTGATAATTGAGTTCGTTGATGTATGTTTCTTATCTAATACTTGTTTCTATTTTAAGGATTGAATAAGAGAAATATAATTGGACAAATTTGCCCTCTTAAGAAAAATTTCTAAAATCTCCACTCATTTATCCATGTCATGAGTTCAAAAGAATATGAATCTAACAAACACTTGTATATAGAAATGCTCTATATGATTATTATTTATTTTATTAACATAAATTCTTTGTTGGGTTATAACTTTGGTGAAGCATATATTTAATCTTCTTCAATTTTTTATCATAAAAAATGTTCCTAATTTTATATCCATATTATTTTAATTTAATTGGTTGTATAATTGTTGGCCAACCTCTATTGCTAGTTTTGAAATCATCCGAGTGTTGAGCCGAGGCTTGTTGAGGCAAAATAATTTCATTTTATTAAAAAAATATATACATATATATTAGTATGGAGGCATTTGAGTCAATTTAATGACAAATTCACACACACACAATATATGTGCAAGGATTGAACCCTAAATCTCTTGGTTGAAACAAAATCTTTCCACCACTAGGCCAAGGTGACTTACAAATAATAAGAACTTTATGATTCATGATTTCTTTGCCAACACCTACAACAAATCCAATCATGTTCACATCAAGAAACTCAAAAGAAAACATTAAACAAATTACAAAGGGCCCTCAAATAATCCCTACCTACAACAAGTGATTATTATCAAGTTTTAGAGCTCCATGAGGACAATGATCCATAATCCCAAAAATATTTATGATATTATTAAATAACATTTTTTCTTATATAAGAAAATTTTATAATGAATTTCTTAGATAGAAAACTAAATATTCTCTTGATTTTTAGAGACGTGTAAAAAATCTTTTAAATTTGTGAGAAAAAATGACAAATTCATTATTGGACGAAAGATAAAAGATGGAAGTAAGTTCACAATAACTCTTAAAAGACAAGTGCAAAGATATAGAGATCATGGAAATGCTTAATTTATTTCATCATTCATGCTCTAATGCCCTCTAAATTGAAACTAATTATAGAAATACAAAACTATGAAGATCTCAATAACCATCTATTCACTATCAAACAACTCTATCTCAAGTCAAACTACCTAAGGCCTAATGTTAATATATATGATACTAAGATCCACAATGAATTTTTTAAATTATTCAATGCATTAATTACATAAGAGGTTTATTAAATTGGGTGTAACCAAGAATAAATTTTTTTTTTCATATTAGCCTAAAACAATCAAGGAGCAAATAATGGTGTTTAAGGTGACAATGGATGTACATAATCCTTTGATCAATGTTGGGTGAGGGACAGAGAAGGAGAAACAATCTCTAGATTTTAGAAGGAAGCCAATAAAATATTAAAAGAGGAGCACAAAAAAAGCTCAAAATAGGAAAACTAACAAGTTTAAAGATATTATTATGACTAGGCATATATTTCAAATGATTTTGAAGTTATCATGAAGAAAGCTAGAATACAATCTCATGTTTTGAAGCTTTTTTATATATTAATTATAGTTTTGTAGCAACAAAATATAAAACACGAATATAACTTTTAAAGGAGTTGATTATGTAACACCTCTTATGCAATTTTATTTATCTTGAATATATATATATATATATATATATATAAAGAATTTTTGTGTACAAGAAGATTCACGTCGTCAAAGTGAAAGAATTTAATGTCTTAGCCTTACAAGAAGATTTCACGAAAAAAGAGTTAGAAGGACATCAAGATTTTACGTGGAATATCTAAGTAGAAAAATTATGGGGCTAAGCGAGTTTAAATAATTTTATTATATCAATATTTGTTATAATTATTATCATGTCTCCAAAGTTGGAGAAGGTAGGCTATCAAGAATAAGTTTTTGCAAAAAATATTATAGAATTAGTGACAAATGCTTCATTTGAGGTAGTAGCCTTACACCGACGATCGATGATGATGGCTGAGTGGTGGTCGAGCGGCAATAGCTCGGCGGTGGTCGATAACGGTCCGGCGGTAGCAATCCAATGGTGGTGGTTGGGCCGCGATAATTGGGCGGCATTTTAGTTGCGGTGTCCAACGATTGTGGCCCGGGCGCCGGCGTGATCCGATGGTTGGTTGTTTTAACGTGGCGAAATCCGACAATGGTCGCGGTGACGTGACAATGAATAATGGTAGCTAAACGATTCCGATTTTATTCAGGGATTCTTCAAGTATTAGAACTCTCTCTCATTACCAATTTAGGTCCCCTTATGCTAAGAATGAGGGGCTATTTATAGATTATGAGAGTGACATTCCTTGTAAATATAGACAAAATTCAAATCACTTCATTGGAATACTCAAAATAATCTCTTTGATCATGAGATGCATTTTAAGCATTTGAATGACCAAATAAAGTCAAAATTAAAAGTTCTTGGGCTTATTAGATTCGTCTCGTCGAGACACTTGATTTGACTATAAGTTTATCATATTTAATAGCAAATCAAGTATCAAAATGATATTCTAAAGTTTTAAATTATATTTTAAATATTTGATATGGCCTAAACTAGACTCAGGATCGGATTACTTTTGATCTCATCAAAGTATTTTTATTAGCTATATGATTAGAAGATTAAGGTTTTCATCGCAAGAGATATTCAATAACACATACACCAGGATTCATGATTGAACTGGTGGATTTTTCAGTAACATATCAAGAATAAATGAACAATAGATGAAACAATGTAGACTTTTATAAGATGATGTACCAATCTTGTTCTCTTTTCTATCTAAAGGCTATTATAATGGAAATATTTAGAACTAATAATAGGCATTTGATAAATATGTAAGAAGATTACTATTTTTTATTTCCCAATATCCATATTTTAACTTTCATTTACTCTAATTTTTTTAGGAAAATATATCTATATTGATTCTTTACATAATGAATATTGGCATAAGGCCATTTTTTGAGTTGCTAATTTTTTGTCAATATTATCATATGCTTAACCCCAAAAAAGATAACTTCTAATTCTGTAGATAACATACCCTTACAATCGCATACTAAATCTTATATCGAGAAAGAGACACCTTCTTCACTTCAGAAGAATCCTCTTATAACTAATTAAGCAACGATAAATTAACTCAATCGCTCTCAATACTTTACCATTAATCCCACTACCACTTCTTCTTCCTCTACTTCTAAAGAGGCCTCCATGCATTAGTAAATGTTTGTTACTCATTCACCAAAGAATAAATTGTTAATGACTCTCCACATATTATTCCTCCAATTTACATTGAAAACATTGCAAACACATGAATTTAGCTATACAATTCCCCCCAAATTCTACCTCCCTACTCTAGAGTGTTGATTTTTTATATAATTGTTGTATGCTAGAAAACTAGTTGCGATAGAATAAAAGTTAACCTCTTAGCTTTTTTGTAGAATCTATCACATACACAGATGTTTGAAGAATGAACAAGAAAATGCCAAATTTTTAGTGAAAAAACTCCTGAATAGGGGGAAAAACTATGGGGTCTAACCCAATAAAAATCTTCCACTATGTATCTATTTCGGAGTACAAAGTGATAATGGATTACAGAATCAGATATGAAAGACCGACAATAATCAGCAACAACAGCTATGCACCCGTGGTTAAGTTATAACAATTGTTGGTGACTATGATGGTGAACGCGGTGCCGATCGATGACGGTATGTGGTGGTGATGACCTACGGAGATGGTCGAATATGCGGCGACCGGTATGGTGGCGAAGCGGTAGTGGTCAGCGGATGACCGATTATGAGTGACACGATGATGTGATGGTGGTGGCGATAGCAGCGGCGGGTAGCGCGACCGTGATGGCTGAGCGAGCGAGCCGATGGCGTGATAATGACGATTGGTGACGCGAGCGACCGCAGTGGTTGACGTGATGACCGGCAATGGTTAGCGGCAAATGACCAAGGTGGTGTAGCGGTCGGCGCATGACCAATGACGGCGGATCGGCGGACGCCGCCATGGTGGTCGTGATGATCAGTGACGGATCGCGGTGATCGCCGATGGTGGCCGAAGATTGGTCAGCAGCGATGATCGACGCGGGCGGCACGTGGTCAGCGGATGACCGATGGTGGCGCGATGTGGTCGGTGGTGATGACCGGCGTGATGGTTGGCAAGGATTGGCACGGCGGTGGTATGAAGTGATCGGCAACCATCGAGTGGTGGCATGATTATGCTTGGAGGATTTTCAAGCTTTAGAGCTCTCTCTTCTCTTTAGCTTGGGCTCCCCTCATGTGAAAAATGAGAGGCTATTTATAGATTAGAGGGATGATAATTTTATAAATACATGCAAAATTCAAACTACTCCATCGGATGGCTCAAAATGATTCCCTTGATCACCTAATTTATTTTAAGTATTTGAATGCTCAAATAAAGTCAGAATCAAGAGATCTTGGGCTTGTTAGATCCGGCTCGTCAAGACGCTCGATTTGATCATAAGCACATAATATTTAGGAACTATTTAGGTATTTAACTGATATCTCAAAAAATTTTAATGATATTTTAAGTGCTTGATCTGGACTAGTTTCGACTTAGGATGAGATTGCTTTTGACATCAAGATTCATGTTTTGACTAGTGGAATTTTTAGTGTAATATAAGTTGTCCCCTATTTTAGGATGACATTATCTCTATCATCCAAAATTATACGCTAAATAATTGAAAATAATAAATTCTTCAATGAAATGTGCGGGTTTATTAACCATATAATTTGAGAAAATAGATATTCATGAGTGCACAAGATTATGATTATAAGCGGTGCATGGTCAGGGGGGTGCTCACCCACACAAGACTCGGGTTATGGGTGCTATGAGTACGCGCGTGATGAGCATTCTTTTTGTTTTTTAAAGTTTTTTTAGTTTTTTTTTCAATTTCTTTCCATTTTTTTTATTTTTTACCTTTTTGACTTTGTAGTGGGCCTATAAAAACCCCCTAGGGTCAAGTGAGGAGACACAACTCCCATATGCTCTAGTAGTTCTCTGCATTCGATGAGAAATCACATAACAGAAGTTCAAAGGCTAGGGTAAACATTTTTTTTCTTTTCTTTTTTTTAGCGAAGTTCTGACCTTCTTCTTAAGAGAAGGTCATTTGCTTTGTTGATCAAGACTCGTAGCTCATACTCCGATTTTCCTTCGAGAGAGAGGTCAACTATCCTCCGGACCGACCGGTTTGGAGGCGATCAAGGTAGTTCATATGGCAGCTCAGCTTTTCTCGAGAGGCATCAACCCCGTGACCGGGTTTGGAAACTATTATGACCAGTTCATACTGAGGCGATTTTTCCTGAGAGAGAGTGTCAACTATCCTCGCCGATCGACTGGAGGCGATCAAGGCCGTAGCATAGCTCAATTTTCCCTCGAGAGGTGTCATCTCGGACACCGGTTTGGAGACAATCAAGCCCGTAGTTCATATGACGAGGCTTCAATTTTCTCTCAAGAGAGGAGTCAACTATCCTCATCGGACCGACCGGGTTTGGAGGCGATCAAGACCCATAGATCATATGATGAGGCTCCAGTTTTCCCTAGAGAGCATCATCCGGACCGACCACATTTAGATGATCGTAGATCATACATCGAGCTGATTTTCTCTGAGAGAGGCATTGTCCTCGGTGACCGACCGTTGAGGCGATCAAGGCCTGTATTTTCTACTTCTCCTTGTAGAAAATTGAATTTCTTGAAACTCTAATGGATGGTTCAATAGTTGATAACTGCCAAGATGGCGGAAGCGCCAGGAACCATCCTCAAAAAACTCGAAAGTCCGCTAATTTGAGTATCATTGAAGAGAAATAGCTTTTTTTTTATCTCATATGTATACGTATATTTTTCGTCAGATCGTATGAGAAAAATTTTATCCAAAGTTGTTAGTGAGCAACAAAGTTAGGAAAGGATATGCCCAAGTATTGGGGTGAGTGAGTTACTTCACATAATTCTCAGACTTTTGCTTTCTCTCTCACTCTTTTTTATTTATCATGTATTTTCGCAGGATGATGGCCGGAAGAAAACCAATAGTATGACAGCGACAGAGGATATATCATCTACTATCACAGCTGATAGTTTAATGGTGCTCCACAGGAAATTTTATTTTTCCAATGAGTTGGTGGCTATTATTGCCAAAAAGTCTGATCGAGCACATTCACCTTCGCCAGGATACTTTAATGTTTCTGAGATGATTCTTTATGCGGGACTGCGATTCTCTTTGGTTCCTGAATTGATTGAGATCTTTAAAATATGTGGTGTAGCTTTAGTGATCATCATTAGTTTGACTGTCTTCTTTAGAGAGCATGGTGTTACTTTGAACATCAAATACTTGTGTTGAATGTGTAGATTCACATATGATGCTCAGGGACGTGTTTCTTATCCGGCTATAATGAATTGGATAGAATTTTCAGCACGGATCCATCTAGAAATTGGTTTAATGGATTCTTTTTGTGAAAGATGAGTGGGGCCTCCCTAAGAGATGGGGAAGATTGAATGACCTTCCAAATCCATTGCTGATTGAAGAGAATGAAATCTTAACAACTCATAATATTCCTGATGCAGGAAGCTTGCAGCATGAGTTACGTCACATTGATAAGTATATAATTGAAGATAAAATATTTGAGGTTGGCCTTTCCATTCAGTGGGAGATCTCATGCTCTTACACTAAAAATATCAAGTAAAGGTGATGAAAGGTCTCCTCATATTCACAAGATTCTTCCAAGAAACCCGTTACGAAATCATGATAGCAATGTTTCTTCTTTAAAGAAAAAAAAGACATGTGTCGAAGTAACTATGTCAAATATTTGCAGAGAAGATGTTCGCCCCCAGTTGGCCTCTGAGAGTTTAGCTATCTCAACTCATAATAGAGGGATTCGTTTCTCGAAGTCGCATTTTCCTGAAGAGGTGTTAAAGCATATATGCACTGGACGTCAACGAGTAGACGAATTAGCACGTTATCTTCTCCTTCTCTTTCTTTTCTTCTTTCCCTTTTTTTCTGTAATATTTGTGATTTTTTAATTGTAGGTAGCTAAACATTAGGGCTGATGGCTCAATTGGGTGTCGCTCTAGATGAGTGGAATACTAAATTTGTGAAGGTAAAATGTTTTCAAGGTGATTATGAGCGAAAGATGAGTTAAGGCCAAAGAAGTGCCTGATCGAACCGGTGTAGAACTGAGCTAGTGAACATGTCAACTTCTCTTTCTCTCAAGCATTAGGAGGTGGAGTGTACTCATGATGAGCTAATTGAGGTGAGGGCAGAGACTCACCAGAAAGAGAAAAAACTCAAGGCACTTGCAACGGAGAAGAAAGCTCTTGAATTTGAGAAGAAAGCATTATAGGATCGTCTTTCTAAGAAGGAGTTTATAATGTCAAAAGTGGAAGCAAATGAAATCTCCTTGAAGGCAGTGGAAATATTTAAGAACTCCCTCTCTTATCGCGATGTTATTGAGGACCATGTCCAAGAAGCTCGTAATCATATTCTCGATGTTGAAGTGAAGGACTTGGAGCGCCAATGTTTGGAGGAAGGCTTCATCCATGGATTGCTAAAAGGAATCCGCTTAGTATATCACAAAATTGGAGCTAGTATTGAGAATCTGTCTCCCTAAGTATCTGAAGACCCTTCGCCAGATTCGAGATGAAGGGGTTAAGAGTGAGTTTAAGGGAGCATCTTCCAATGGTGAGGAGGACATTGATATCATATAATATCACTTGAGGATGCATTTCTTTTCCTTTTATCTATGTATTATTTATTATTATTATTATTATTTGTATCCATAATTTTGATTCTTTTTTATATCATTATGTTAGTGCTGTCAATGATAATAAAAATTTTTTGGGTGATTTGCTCTTATTTTGTTTTGACCTATCTGGTGAGGTAATATTATTCGACAACGCTAACCTATGTGGATGAGGTAGTGGGAAGTCCACCAAGGACTTTTGGCCTATCTAGTATTCGCCAAAATATTATTTGACGCCTACCTATATGGAAGAGGCCGTGGAATATCCACTAAGGACTTTTGACTATCTTGTATTAGCCAAAGTGTTACTTCTTACGTATGGAATAGTGTGGAATGTATATCAAGGACTTTTGACCTATCCTAGGTATTAGTCAAAGTGTTACTTGACTTCTTACATGTATGGAAGAGGTCATCAAGTCCACTTGGGATTGATCATGCCCAAGTGACAGGAATTGTGCATTTCATGGGAGGATTAAATGAAAGAGATTATTTATATGCAACTTGAGACCATAAACTCATTACGAATTGCATTTCTCAAAGATATGAGTTTGAAGAGGATTAAATGAAGAGTTGTTTATAAAAAAAAAAAAGGATAAACTATTGAGCAACGATGATACATAATCGATACAATCATAAGATAATTTTAACAAAGATATGAGTTTGAAGAGGAAATGACAAACGAGACAAAAGAAAAGTTTCAATAATTATACAGTGGGAATTACTGATAATATTTTAGGAGATTCTCAGTGTTCCAAGTTCGAGGTAAGGTTTTTCCCTCTGGATCCTTGAGCTTAAATGTTTCTGACTTGACCATAGCTATAATCACATAAGGGCCATCCCAAAGAGGTGAGAGTTTATTGCATTGATGGCCTTTGCCCATAGCTTCAAGACTTTGTAGAACCAAGTCATTGAATGTGATAGGGTTTCACTCTGAAGTGACAAGCTACCCTGGTGGTAGGAAGCAGTCCGAAGTAGGGTCATGTCACGAGTTTCGGGGAGTAGGTCCGGGTTCTATCGGAGTTTTTCTTCATTACTATCATGATTGAATGATTGAACTCTTGGACTTAGAATTCTGATATCTACCGGTATATAAGCTTGTATAAAATACAAATTATATGGTGTATCACTAGTGAGTTCATGTAGTGTGGTAAGCCCAAAGAACATTAGAGAGCTCATCAACCCATTGCCCCCCAACCTTCTCGAGACACATTTTTAACCCTTTGAGTATAGTCCTGTTGGTAGCTTCAGTCTGTCTATTGGTTTGAGGATGGGCTACAACCATATGTAGCTGCTAAATGTGAAGATCTTTATAAAAAGATGTAAAGACTTTTCCAGTAAATTGGGTTCCATTGTAGGTGATGATCTTTGCAGGAAGATCGAATCGACATACTATATTTTTTCAAACAAATTGTAAAGCATTTGCCTCCATGATTTTATCTAGTGGTTTAGCCTTCCCCATTTAGTGAAGTAGTACATGATAAACTTTCATTGTTCTAATGCTACTGAAAAAGGTCCCATGATATGAATTCCCCATTGAGCAAAAGGCCACGGGCTTTGAAGGGATGAGAACTCTGTATGTGGTGTATGAGAGGTTAGAGTGCAACTGACAACTCACATATTTTTTTGTGAACTCCAAGGCATTTTACTTCATCGTAGGCCAATAGAACCCTTGCCTTATAATTTAAGGGCTAACACCCTTCCTAGGTGTTCTCCCAGTGAACCTCTCTTAATGCATAATCGGCCTCTGATGGTGAGAGTGATTTAAGTTATGGTCCAAAAAAAGCTCGTTTGTATAGTTCACCTCCGAAAATAATAAAGGTTGCAGCTTGCCTTCAGAGATGAGCTGCAGCAGTTGGGTCTTCCGGAAGGGTCCCTTCTTGTAGAAAGGATAGGATGGGGTCCATCCATGAAGGTTCATTTGTCTCAGTAATTACTTGTATTACCCATGACCCTTGGATACTTGGAAAATATATTTCTTCAACATGCATTCTCTTAAAATAGTAGAGGTTAGCAGAGCGTTAGCTCGATTGTTCTTCTTTCACAGTATATGAATGATTTGATGTGTCTTGATATGGGCAAGAAGTGACTTCACCAAGCCGAGGTATTATGTTAGCTGGGGATTATGAGTATTAAAGTTTCCCTCAACCTGGGAGGCGATAAGCTGAGAGTCAGTGTGGATCATTAAGTTTTGAGCTTCACAATCGATGACAAGTCTCAACCCTGCCATGAGAGCCTCATATTCAGCCATGTTATTAGTTGCAAGAAATTTTAGTCGAAGTCCATACTTTAAGGTATTATGCTGGGGAAATAAGTAAGATTCCCTCGCACCAGATTTCAAACTCCATCAACATAGATGGTCCATTGAGAAGATGAAAGGGGTGTAATAGATAGCTCATTTGGAGTAGTGCATTCCACTATAAAGTCTGGTACTTGAGATTTTATGTCCGCGGGTAGAAAATGGATATCAACTCTCTCAATTCTATGAACCATTTGATTAACCTCCCAGATGCCACTAGTTTCTGTAGAATGACCCTCAATGACAAATGAGTGTAAACGCCGATGGTGTGAGCTTGGAAGTATGGACATAATTTTGTGCCGAGAAAACTGAAGCCAAAGCCATCTTATTTGCCAATAGATAATGACTTTCAATATCATAAAGAATTTTGTTGACATAGTAAATTGGTCGTTATATCGTATTTTTTGCACTAAAATTGAGCTTATTGTGTAGGAAGAGACTGTCAGATATAATTATAACATCTCTCATTGGATAGGCTTGGATAGTAAGGGTGGAGATGCTAAATATTCCCTTAGTTGCTCAAAAGCATATTGACATTCACCAATCCATTAAAAATTATTATTTTTAGCTCCCTTTAGTATTTTAAAGAATGACAAGTATTTATCCCCAGAATGAGCTAAGAAGCGGGATAAGACAATAACTAGTTCATTCAAGCATTAAGCTTCTTTGATATTCTTCGGAGGAGTCATATCTCTGAGGGGTTTAATTTTCTCGGGATTAGCTTCAATCCCGCGATGGGTGACCATGAACCCAAGAAATTTTTCTGACGTAATCCCAAAGTACACTTGGTCGGGTTAAGTCGCATGTCATAACATCGTAGAAGGTTAAAACATATTTCTAAGTAAAAAATATATTGTGATTCTTTCAAGCTTTTTTAACTTGTCATCCACATATACATCCATTGTGTAAAGGAGATCTTTAAAAACCTTATTTATAAAGGCGTTGATAGATAACACTAGCATTTTTTAACTTGAATGACATAACTTGATAATAATATAAACTTTTATATGTTTGAAATGATGTGGCTTCTTCATCTGTTGGGTCCTTTTTTATTTGGTTGTAACCTGAGTAAGCATCCAAAAAACTAAGTATTTGATGCCCAGGCATAACATCGACCAATTGATCAATTCAATGGAGAGGAAAATTATCTTTCGTGCAAGCTTTATTGGGACTAATGTAATTAATACACATTATCCAAGTTCCATTTACTTTCTTAACCATGACAACATTTGCTAGCCATATAGGGTAATGTACTTCTTGTATGAATCCCGCTTCTAAGAGCTTATTAACTTCTTGTTCAATAGCCTGGAGGCGATTAGGTGAAAAAGTTCACTTCTTTTGGATGATCGATTTGAATGTTAGATCAATCTTGAGGGAGTGCATGAGCACATTCGGGTCGATCCCCAGCATATTTGTTAGACTCCAAGCAAAGATGTCTTGATTTTTTCACAAGAAATCTATGTATTTTCTCTCATTCGCGGAGCAGATTACTTATTCATTATTGAGGTTGGTCATCGACAATGAAACAAGGAGCAAGTCTTCTTATGTCTCTCAGGTACTTCTTCATCTCAAAATTTAAAATCACGAAGGCGTGGTTGAGCTTGTCTGAGGTAACATGATTCTGCTATTTATTTATTTCCAGAGACCACTCCAACCCTAACAGGAGTTGTAAATTTCATCTTAAGATGAGATACCGAAGTAACGGTACCAAAAATTGATTAGAGGGGCCTTTCGAAGATAGTGTTGTACATCGAATCTGACTTGACTACCATAAATTGAATTGAATGAGTCACTTGTTGATGAAATTCTCTGAGGTCAACATGAAGGGTGATTCCCCCCCCCACTGCAGGGGATTATCATATAATGGTGATGCGGCGGGTTGGAGATAACCAAGCCCATGTTAATAAATATGGGTAAAATAAAATATCATATAATTCGTTATCAATCAAAATTCTCTTAATATTATGCGATGACAAGTGAATCTTGATGGGAACTTGGACTCCTTCTAAGTCAGTCATTAAAAGTGAGGGAATGATCAAGATTTCTTTAACTCTGATTCTTTAGAGGTGGCAATGAGGACTTGATTAGATAGTAGTGGTCTTTCTATAATTGTTTCAATTTCTCCAACTATCGTACTATTTTATTATTTTGATTGTTAGTTTTGTTGGAGTTATGTTTGCTTGAGTCGATTGATTCAATGTAGATATTCTTGTTGAATGAGTATCTCGATTTCTTCTTTCAGTTGTTTACACGCTTTAGTAGTATGTCCATGACTTCGATGGAACTGACAATATTGCTCATGATTTATTGAATTTGGTTTCAACGGATGTGGCCACTTGATGATCTCTTCATATTGAATGATCATCAGGACGTTAACACGAGATGTATTCAGTGGTGTGTATTCCTCTTTTGCTCGTTGTTCACGTCATTGATTTGAGGCTGTGGAGGGAGATTACGATTGCCATGTTGCTTCTTTTGATGGGATTGTGTTTCATTCAGGCACTCTTACATTTTCTTTGAATTGTTCAAATTATTTACGATGGGCATTAATAGCCTCGACAAAATTTGTGCTTTGACATGATGAACCAAGTCATATGGCGGACCGTGCATCGGCATTAGTGGAAGTAGAAAGGCCCAAGACGAAGCCCTCCAAGGAAAACTCCTCTTAATAGATCAGGGTCTACTCCAGGTATTTGGTGAGCCTCTAAGGAGAACCTATGGAAGTACTCCTTAAGTGATTCACCCTCATTTTGACGAATGCTTGAGAGATGAGAGGAATCTTTAATGATCCTTCGGTTTGCAATGAACTGTTCTACAAAAATCTTGGCAAGTTCATCAAATGTATGGATGGATCCTCTTGGAAGGGAGTAGAACTAAGTGCAAGCCCGACCCTTGAGGGTGATTAGAAAGACCTAACAAAGCAGTGTGTTAGGAGCTCATTGGATATGCATGATGGTCTTGTAAAGGTCGATATGTTCATATGGTTCGTTTACCCATCATAAGAGTTCAAGCTTGAACCTAGAATAGGATGTTGAAGAATAGTTTACAAAGGTGAAGAATCGATAGCGTGATGAGGAAAGATGATTTCCACTTTTAAAGTGGAATTCTTCTCACTAAGCATTATAATTATAACATGATGGGTGGAGTCAATAAGATGAGAATGTACCAAGACAATTGGTGGATTATTAGATTGCTGCAATGGATGAGTAGAGCTAGCGGTGTCAAGGAGGTCAGCATCATGGTATGAAAGCGGAGGAACTTCAGTCTGATGGCGAGAAGGCCCCGTATTAGTATTTTGACCTCCCCTGGCTAACAATCGATCTTGGGGAGATCGTTTTAGTAGTGGTTTGTTTCTAAAAGTCGATTATCTTATTTTGAGACTCTTCCATTGATCTTCTAGAGATTCATGTTGCACCTTCTTCAGGGTTATGCCTATCGTGGGAAGTGAGGTGACTTGACATCCTTGGTTCAAGGATTAGTTTGAGTGTGGGAGTTGCGGGAGGCTCTATTATTGCGAGTATTGCGCCTATTGGCCATAATGCAAGTGTTCACAAAGATAACAATTATGTGATTTGCTTCCCAAAGTGCAAGAAATTCAATTATGATAGAATAAAAGTTTATGCTTTAGCTTTATTCTGGAATCCAACACACACACAGATGTTTAAAAAATGAATAAGAAAAATCCAGAATTTTTATGTGAAAAAACCCCTGAATAAGGGAAAAAAATCATGGGGCCTAGCCTAGTAAAAATCTTCCACTATGTATCTGTTTCAGAGTATAAAATTTTCTTGATGATGGGATTACAAAATTGTATATGAGAAGGGTTGATGTGGTGAAAATATTCTCACCTTCATCTATCCCTTTGGAAAGGATAAATGAAAATAGAAATATATACTTTTTGGATGAGACACCACGTAGGTCCACAGATGTTCTTATTAGGGTGATCGGGTACGACATTGAGAAGAGGTGTACTATCTCAAAAGATAAAAGTCACCACCCTACAATGGACCTAATCAATCTCAATAAGACTCCAGAACTATAGTGCATATGTATCGAGATTCTTCCACTTTACATGAAAAAAATAAAGTAGGGTTTATTTTAAACCGGGTTGGTTAAGTTCTACGAGGCAAGCCCCAGTTAATTACATCAAGGAAGGGATTCTTTAGGAATACTTTGATTAAGGTAAATGATCGTTGTCCAAATATTTCAATAGGAGGATTATCAATCAATTAATTTATTTTTTGGAAAATCAAATGGGATTGATCAAGAGGAGGGAGTTCTTATCAGCCAAATGGAGATGAGTAGGAGATGTTTGGATAGGAAGCTAGTAAATATCTCAAACTATCTATATGGTTGGACTTTTCATTTTGAAATTGAATTACTTATTTGAGTTGAATTTTTATTAGAAGTTTAATGCTTATAATTCCATAATACAAGGTTATGGAAATGCTTAAGAGGCGAGGATTTATGCTTATGGCCCATAGAAGAAAAAAGCAAACTTGGAACCTAAATCTAGTTAGCTTTAGTGAGGGCCAAAAGCATAACTTAAATCTAAGGAAAAATGGGTATTCGGTTTGCCTCCACAAAGAGGACAAATCACCCGATTGCTTGGACTTACGCCTTTGGGGATGGACACCAACTAATGATTTTAAATATACGTAGGCAAGTCTTATGCTTATGCAAGATAGCTAGGCTGTTACTTATTTAGAAAGAGACTAAGTCCATAAACTCACTCTCCAAAGAAACTAGACCATGTAAGGGCATGCTTCAAATGACCTAAATCTAATGCAAATCATATTACATATTATTTCCATTTTTGGACAATCATTTGACTCAGGCTATAAGATTCTTTATGTCTAATGCATGAGAAATTAGATTATGGGTCAAAATCAGCAAAATGGAAGGTGTGTTTCTATAATGGCTCTCAAAGGTCAAGCCAAGTTATTTAGCATGGGTGGAAACCCTCCAAATCAAGAGTGAAGTAATATGCATGATGTTGTAAAAGAAATACTCATCCATAAGGGTTGTTAATTCTTTTATCTTGATTTTAACTTAGGCTTTAAATGAGGTTATGAATGATTTATTTTAATTTTAATTGATTAATTTGGTAGAAGATTTAAGTGCCTAATCCTCATCCAATATATATCATAGAAGAAGAAACTATGAAAAGAATGTCATTTCTAAAGCACAAGCTAAACGAAACATCAAACATTTTATAAAGCTAACACAAAAGAATTAAAGGCCATGTGTGGTCAGGCACCACCGAACAAACTTGAAAATAAATTGGGTAGCCGAGCTCTATCCTTATACAACCCGGATTATAAATGAATTAATTACAATTAAGCATGGAATTCATGTTATGGGGGTCTTCAAGCTTCATTTCTTCATTCTTCATTTCTTCTTTCTCCTTCTTTTGGATGTTTGGAATGTGGATACTCCAAAGGCTTCACATGGTACATAAGATGTGATCTTATAACCAATGCTCATCCTAATCTCCATAACAATCATTCCAAAATCCTAATTGCAAAGGTACATGAAAAGGGAAAAAAGTAAATCTAACTAAAACCTGCAGAACAGAGATCAGCTAAACAAACCATATATTCTCATGCATGAATATAAACAAATTGGACTTAGCACCCCACACATGGGTAACCAAGCCACCTGGCCTATTTGGGATCATGCTTATGGGTATAAGCAACCTGCACAGCAAAAGCAGTTATATTTTTATTACAATGCCCCTTAAGCACAATCACCTGCATAAGACAATGATTAGACTAAATCATCCTACCATTCATTCTACGCACATACACCCTTACATCCAGACTAAAATATCACATCACAAAATAAAATAAACATCAAACCATACACCGCCCTAATACAGACTAGAAGTGGTGACTTAGCCGAGTTTGTATTCTCCTCTGAATTATCTTTAAAATGAACCCTACTATTCAAATTCAATTGAAAATAATTTTATTGAATTCTCCTTTGAATTATCTTTAAAATGAACTCAAGTTTGTATTTTTTGGATTTTTCTAAAATTAGTTATGAATTTAGGAAGTTTCAATTGATTTAAGTGAATTTTATGAATTCTGCTAATTTATTTTATTAAAATAAATCATTCGACACTCGAAATTAAATTTCTTTTAATCTAAAGGTGATTTTGACTTGAAAGTTTTATAGTAGCTATATTTTAACATCAATTTTAATCTTTGAAAATTTCAACTTAATATGACATGTATTTTTGGTTTAATTAAAGAAATTTTATTTTTACTAAAACTCAAATTAAGCTCAAAATAAGCAGTAAAATTTGGAGATATTAGATTTGTTGGATTCCTCTCGGAAAGACAAATCCAACGAGCCTTTGTTTTTAATTTTTAGTTAAGTATTTTATTTTCTATGAATTTATGAAGCTTCATGTAATATAAATTAATTTTTTAAATCGGAAAATATGTGTGGCGCTAACGTGGAAACGCGGCACCACATGGCTCCGCGCGATTGAACGCGGCGGCGCATGATGACGCCAAAGCGCACCGCTGGATTCGCGGAAGATTAACCGCATCGGACGGTCCGATCGCATCAAGTAATATGAAGGCCTGGATTGCACGATCCAAGCGAGATTCGAGCCATCCAATCCCACGAACTGCCGGATCGGATGGTGGCTCATCGCCGGTGGTGAACAGTAAAATCTATTTTTTTAAAAGGAAAAAATGGGATTTCTAAGTGAAAACTTGTCATAATGGACTCATTTTTGCATTGATTTGCACCAAAAAAATTTATTTTCTAATTGGGATGATTTAAAGTAAAAATATGAGATTATCTAGGGTAGATTCATAAAAATCATGCAAGAGTCATCACAAAATGAAAGATCTTAAGGCCGACTATAATTTTTTTGAAGGTTACCTCATCGAGGATGATTTTGTGGTGGTGGTGACTCGCATGCCGAAAGTGAGGGAAGAAGCTTTGGACTGAGCATAGATCCTCACCTTCACGTTGAAATGAAGTTTCCTCCAGTGATCGTCATTTTCTAGCCAAAATCTCCTTGGTTTTGGAGTATTTCTCTCCAAAATGAAGTGGATGATTGATAATAGCTTTTGGGAGAGGAGGAGAATAAAAGGAATGAGGATGAGCCAAAGCCTGTCCTTAAAGGTGTGAAATGAGAACTTTTTTTTGGTTGTCAAGGCATGAAAAGGAGCTCCATGAATGAAGTGATGTCATGAAGGACAAGTGGGAGGTGAGTGTCCTTCATGCCAAGTGTTCCAATGGGAGAGGTGAGTCGATTTCACCTCCCAGCACTCAACCGGTTAGAAAATGATCCTTGGTGCCTGGACCAATGGATGAGTGGCCAAGGAAGAGAAATGACCACTTGGGAAAGTGCCTTTTCTCATGGAATGCCATTGACCGAAGGGCAAAGTGGTCATTTGACATTGAATTTGATTTGAGCAGATTTGAATTAAAAGTATGTTGGAGCAAATCATGTCAAGGTTCATTTGGTTTAATTTGGGTTAATTTGACCCATTTGGGTTATTGGACCCCTTTGGGTCAAAATAGGTCAAAATGAGTTAGGTTGACCAATTGGTCAAATTAGGTCAAATCAAGAGTTGGGTCAAGTTCAAATGACTATTTGGAGTATATTGGTTTAATCAATTAATTTGGTTTAATTTGGATTTAATTTAGATTTTTGGTTTTGATCTATTAGGTTAATTTGGGCTAAGTAGACCGATTTGACCCAATTGGGTCAAATTGACCAAATTGGCTTGAATCATGACTTGGTTGGGTTTGGTTGATCATTTTAAATAGATTGGTATCTTTATTTCTAATCAATTTGGTTTAGGTTTCAATTTGTTTGGGTTCATGTGGGTTAAAGGGTTGACTTGGCTAAGTTGACTTGGTTTGACCAATTCATGACAATTGATTAACCTATGATGATCAAACTATGACATAAAGTTTAGATTAATTCACTTTGATTTGGATTGAATTGAATTTTGGTTCATGTAGGTCAAATTGGGCACTTTGGGTCAAGTGAGCCAATTAAGTTTAGTTGGTTTGATCAAGGCTTGATTCACATTTTGTTGAACTCACATATGGACTTGTGATTGAAATATAAATCTATTTGCAAGAGATTTAGAGTCAAATGGGTTTTGATTCATTTGATAATTTTGAGTCAAAGGGTGAACATGAGTTTGTCTTGGGTTTGTTTTTTGAATTTAGTTTTGGTTTGATGATTGAAATTTATGTTTATATTCAGATTCATGATTGAAGGATTGATTGAATCATAAAGAAAAATTAAGGGTTTGGCTTGATTTGAATTTGATTTGGCTAAGTTCAAGATTTTGTCTTGAAGGCTTAGGTTGGATTTTTGATTGAATTTGGATTTGATTTTTGAATTGATTCTTGGATATTTGAATTTATAATTCATTTATATTTGTGAATATAAATGAGAGTATAAATGGGTTATGAGAAATTTTTTTGAATTTGAATTGATTTGGATTTGATTTGAGCTAAATCCATAAGATAGAATCAAAGGGCTTAGGAAAGATTTTGAATTTGGAATTTCAATCATGAGCTTCAATCATTTGGAGTTGATCATGGATTCCAGTCATTTGGAATTGATTATGGATTTCAATCATTTAAAATTGATTTGAGTTTAGAGAAAATCAATTAGCTGAATTGATTGTTGATTTGATTTGGAGTTTGACTTGAAGGAAGGAGGTGATGAATGTAGTTCAAGCTATGGGTAGACAAATTTTCTAACACCCCAAGACATGACCTATTCCCATGGCTAACTTTCTAAGTCTCTAGAACTAAGGTTAAGTGTCCACCTAATCACTAGATGTGTCTTAAGACTAAGGAATTCTTAAAGTCTAGAGAAGTCCTATGTTTAAGATGGAGGGGTTGAGAGCTCATTCCCAAAATGAGGAAATAAAGGGCCAGGTGTGGTGAGACCGACAAGGAACATCACATATTGGTGTTGATCAAATGATCAACAACAACGATCACAAGCACTAACAGACAATTTACTCTAACTCAAGGTGTAGAAGGAACCTAGAGCTTAGTGCAATGTGGCTCTACTTATGTCAAGGACATAAGAGAGGGAAGGAGGAATCCACTAGGGATAGAGTATGTGAACCTTTCACTAGGAAAACAAGTTCAAATCATCCACAAGGGGATGAGAGGTTTGATTTGATTTGAGTATCACTGGGAGAAATTTGATTTGATTTGTTAAGTTTCGCTGGGGAAGATGGTTGAATTTGTTTCAATTTATTGTTTATTTAATTGTGCTTGTTTTGACTCCGTCGAGGATAGACAAGTGTACTCTCCACTAGGAAGCGAAGTCATCCACAAAGTGAAAATTAGAAATTCTAGATTCGCTAGGGAACTAGAAAGATTTGCACCTCATTGAGGAGGAGCAAAAGGTTTGATTTGGATTGATTGATTTTTTTTTCAGGTTTTTAATTTTGGAATGTGAAATGGACCCTATTGGTTTGGGATGGATCGCACTAAGTATGAGCCATGGAGGCCTAGACCTAACTCAGATTTACAAATCCAAAGGGGTACTCTACTAAATACATAGTATGACTAGCCAACCAAAGGGAATGCCTTTCGGCGTGCAGCAGTTGTGCTAGGAAGAAAGCATAGTAGACTTACATCTTCCAAAGTAAGGACCAGTTGCTGGGGTGATCTATTGACAAGGCAATAGATCAAACCCAACCTAGAGCCGACTATTGAGTGAATGCCACTAGAAGACTAAGATCGACTAAAAGATAGTAAAAATTAATTTTATTTTAAATTTGTTTTGATGGGTCCCATCGGTTAATGATGGTAGGGGGCCATGAAGAGACCTAACTCGACCAACCAATCCAAAGGGAAAAGTCTACCAACCATAATGTATGACTAACCAACCAGAGGGATGCCTTTCAGTATGCAATGGTCAAGTTAAGAAGAAAGCATGGAGACTCATATCTTCCAAAATAAGAAAACCACTAGGGTGATCGATTGCTTTGGGCAACAAATCAAACCCGACCAAGGGCTTGAGTGAATGCCGCTGGGGGACTTAAATCAGATCAAAGATAGTCAAAGATTAATTTCATTTTTAGATTTATTTTGATGGATTCTGTTAGTTTGTGATGAATCACACTGAGAAGAAGCTTATACCAACCTAAACCTATCTTAGATTTCAACCAAAGGGAGTAACTTCCAGTCGATGGGAGAACTATCCCACCAAAGGAGTGCCTTTGGTTTTGCAATGATCAATTCGAGGGAAGAAAGCTCGGGACTACATCTTCCACTACAAAGACAACCTGGGTGATCTTGCTTTGGGCAATGATCAACCCGACCTAGGGTTGCTCGACGGTGACAATCATGCTAAAAAAGAATGTGATCTTATATCTTTCAAAGCAGAATGACTATCGGGATAACCCGCTTATGGCAAAATAGATTGAACCTGACCAAAAGGTGACTACGAAGTTAGTGCTGACCCATGGATTTATCTCAACTCGGTAGTCAGACAATTTCTATAGGGAGTTCTGCGGACACTGCCCTAGAGATAAGATGCCTACTTGGGAAAAGGGGCCCTTTGGAGCTTGAATTCATAATCCACAATCGAATTAATTTGTTTATTTTAGTTATTGTGGACCCTATTAGTTTACGAGGGATCAAACTGAGAAGGAGCTTATATCAACCCAGACCTATCCATTTCTTGAACCAAGGGAGAATCTGCATCCACAATAAATTTTCCAACCAGGTGGTGGCTACCAGGAAAGGGGACCGGCCCAATCCAAAAGTAACCCATGTATTGATCTAAATGAGGTTGCAAAGGACATGATCCAAATAGAGTACCCATAGGGGATGGGGACGCTAAGGGCTTAATCCAACACCCTGGAGAAAATGACATGGCTAATCATATATCCAATAGGTATTCGGTGGTCGACTCAAGGAGAAAGCACGAAGGCTCATATCTCAGGAGTGGTGTATCCATTGGGTGAGTCTCTATCAGCATAGCGAACATCAACCAACCTAAGATGCTCATCGCAACAACAATCTTAGGAAGAAAGCTTGGGACTCACATCCTCTTATAGTGGAACTGATTTTGGGATACTATCTTTGGCTCGATAGCTATCCGACCTGCACAACAGAGTGAATGCCATTGAGGGGGACTTAGATCAACTCAAAAGTAGCTAATAGGAAAGGAGCCTCTAGGGACTTATCCTAAACCAAATATACTGACCTAGTGATCATCATGGCTAATTCAAGAGGAAAGCACGAGGACTTACATCTTCTTAAACAAAATCATCATGAGCGCAAGGAAGACTACCATACTAACAAGGCTCAATGGTTTTGCAGTCAAATTAGGAAGAAAGCTGAACTCACATCCTCCAAATAAGTGACCACTAGGGTGACATGCTAGTGAGGTAGCATGTAGACCTGACCTAGAGCAGCTAACAAGTGAGTGCCACAGGGGGCTTGCTCCTATATCAAAAGTAGCTCGAGATAAAAGATTTGTATTTATTTTTGTGCCTGTGTTAAAGGGAATAGGATGCCTCTTGGGTTATCTTACACCTACCTTAAAACATTATGAAATTTGATGAAATGGTGTCGTGGATGGCAGTTTGGGATTCCCACTAAGAAAAGATGTTGCTTGAGCTCTCACACACCTAACTTAATTATGCTAACCGAAATAGGATGCCTCTCGGGCTCTCATACACTTATTCTAAAAGCATCGAGAGATTGTATTTGTGTTGTGAAAGAGGGATAGGATGCCACTAGGAGACTGTTGCACCTATCCTGAATACATCATGGTAGATTCACAAGACAAGCAAACAATGATTCAAAAAAAGAGAAGATTTTGATGAAATGGAATCAAATTTTTGTTGATTAATAGAATTATTTTCAAACATGATTTTTATGGGTAATATTTTTTTAAATAGAGCCCATTAATTGGAAGCATTGGGTGTTCCCCTTTACAATCAATAAGCTGATAAGATCCTCCTTGGTAGGCCTTCTCTATGACATGGTTTTTCAAGTGAGTTCAAACTTGCCTCCCATCTTTCGATGGGCAATAATTGATCTCCTTAGGACTAACACAAGTTCTACTTGGAAAGACTTAGGGCGGACCAGCTTGTTGTGAGCTTGACTCATTTTGGCATTGTACAACTCGAGGTTTTGGCACCCATAGACTTTCCTCCAAATCTTTGAGCTCTTCTAATCGCAACTTTGCATTCTACTTTGTAGTGATCTTGCTATCCAATGCTATCCTTAGTGATGGGAGTTGAACTTCTAAAGGTAGAATGGCTTTAGACCCATACACTAAGAAAAAAAGGGGTATTGAGTTGAGTTGATGTGATGTAGGCACAAGGCCAATTAACCGCTCATTCCACTATCGCTTGTCATCAAGAGTCTTCTTTAGTATTTGGATGAGAGTTTTGTTGAATGTTTTGCTAAACCATTTGCTCAGGGTAGTAGATGGTGGAATATCTCTAATCTGTACTGTGTCTTCTGGCGAAGCTATTGATTTTAGTGTTTTGAATGCAATACCATTATCGGATATAATTCATCGATGCACCATGAACCTATATACGATATAGTTCTGAAAAATTGAAGCACATGCTGAGATGTGACCTCTATGAGTGGGATTGCCTCCGTCCACTTGGAAAAGTAGGTGGCAAAGATGACCATGACCCTTGAAAGAAGGAGGATCGATAAGACCCACAATGTCGGTACCCCAATACTTGAATGATCATGAGGCTAATGTAGGATGTAGAATGTTGGGTGGTTGATGGAGGACACCGTATTTACACGATGATATCTCCTAGCGCATCCATGCGCTTGTAATCATCGAAGGCCAGTATCTTGTCTCTTGATCTTCGTCTTCATCTTCATACCGGATTGATGTGCTCTACATAGACCTAAATGTACCTCAGTTACAATGTCACGGGCTTTGTGTTTATCTAAACAACGTAACCACATTTGGTCATAAGATCGTATTAGGTGCCATTAACGAGAGCATAGAGAGAGCTCTATTTCACCTAATGGGATTTTGACTTTTCTTGAGGTTGTTTGTCGGTGTTCAAATAGTCTATGAATGGTTGCCTCCAATCCATCTTCTTGTTCTTATAGGAAATGACAACCTCTTTTTCAAGAGAAAGTCTCTCGATGAGTTCAGCATCAATAAAGGATAAGACTTGTCTATTTTGGACCCTTACTGGAATGGACGCATCTTCCAGATACACCAATTCTTTGGCAAGTTTGGCCAAAGCATCTACTATTTAATTCTCTGCTCGGTGAACCTTGTAGATGGTGACTTCGGGGATTTGGGACAATAGCTTCATGGTATACTCGTGGTAATGACAAAGCTTGGGTTTGAGGACCTTGCAGGACCCGCCAATGTGATTGATGACCAACTTAGAATCCCCAAAGATGTTGATGCTCTTGACACTGATTGTGATGGCTAACTCCAGACTGGAAATCAAAGCCTCATACTCAGCTTCGTTGTTGGTGTAGGGGTTGGAAAGATAGTATGAGAATCTCATCACATCGTGGTTTGAAGTTAGGAGAACTATTCCTACCCCTCCCTTTCTGGAAGAGTATATCGTGGTGCTTCCCTTTTATGAAAAGAGGCTGCACCATCAAAATACATCTCCCATCGGAGGTTGTCGGCCTCCCCTAAGTTCATGATTTGTTCATCGGGAGATCGCACTAAGGAGAGTTATAGAAGTGGGTGTGTTGCTAGAAATCCGCTAGTGCCTGTCTTTTTACTACACAGACGGGTATAAATGTGATATTAAACTGTGAGATATCATGGACCAACAAGCCAAATGTCTGGAAAGCATTGGTCATGTCATGAGATACTACAGTGGATTGGTTCTAGAGATCAAGTTCACCTTATGAGAAAGCATATAATGTCGTAGCTTTTGAGAGGCAAAGATCAAAGCTAGTAATGTTTCTAAATAAGTGGATAGTTTACAAGATGGATTGATGATGAGGTAGAGAGCCTTCATCGTTGGTTTGGGCCAACAGAGCCGAGAGTCATCCAATGTAGTATAAAGAATGAGTGACATGCGGATAGGGATACTAGAAGGGCTTCACCAAGTACTCTTTGATATCTTCAAAGGCATGCTAACACTTGTCATCCCACTTGAACTTGGCATCTTTTTTGACAAGTGTTGAAAATAGTTTGCATCTCTCGATAGGTTGGAAATAAAGTGTCTTAGACCAGCTATCCTTGGAAAGATTTGAGCTGAGTTAAACTCTTATGATGTGGAATTTCTAAGATAGCTTTAATCTTTTCTGGATCCATTTCTATTCCCCAATGTTGGACAACAAACCCAAGAAATTTCCCTGAAATTACTCTAAATGCACACTTCAGGGGATTCATTTTGAGATTATATTATCTTAACTGTTCAAGAACTACTCTCAAGTCAAAGAGATGGCCTTCATTTTCTTTGGTCTTGACTACTAGATCATCAACATATTACTCAACATGATGATGGATGAGTTCGTTGAAGATCTGAGTCATGGCCTGTTGGTATGTAGCACCAGCATTTTTAAGGCCGAAAGGCATGACCTTATAACAATAGATTTTGATTGAGGTTAAAAAGTAGTATTTTTTTCATCGTCGGGGGCCATCTTGATTTGGTTATAGCTAGATGACCCATCCATGAAAGAGAAAACTGCATGAGATGAGGCGATGTCTGCCATTAATTCTGGTATAGGAAGAGGAAACTCATATGTAGGACATGCCTCATTTAAATCCCTGAAATCGATGCATATATGAATTTGGCCATACTTCTTAACCGGTATGACCGCTAACTAGGTAGGATATTTTTTCCCGATGAAACCAAAGATCGATCGCTTTTGACTTGACTTTAAATGACATGTTGTTCAATTTCTAATTGCACATCTAGGAGCTTGCTTGATAGGGTAGCATTAGATCTATTGTTAGCTTGTGGACTACAGAAGATAATGGCATTTCTTCATAACTCCATGCAAAGTAGTCTTTAAACTCAGTCAATAGCCTAACTAAGTCATTGATTTCTTCTTCATTCAGCAACAAACTGATGTATGTCGGGCATGGATTTTCTTCTGTCCCGAGGTTGATTTTTTTAAGCTTGTCAATTATTGAATGAATCTTCTCTTCAAATTCTAGTGGTGCATCTTTGATTTGGAGATCATCTGAATCATCTGAGATTTCTAAACACACATTCTCATAAGAGAAGGTGTTATGTGAAAAGAACCTATCAGACTCCAAATGATTGGTAACAACTAGGCAATAATCGCCATCATCGATCATCAGATCAAATTGCTCTTGATTGTGCTTCCCCGCCGATATTCTATAGCTTTTCAAATATTCTCGAGTGCTTGGACCATGTGTGAGGAACTAAACCTTTCTGTATAAGATTTTGAACACAAGGCAAGTAAAAGTCAAAAGGTAATTCCATTAATTCTTTAAAAGTATCTTCCTCAAGTCCTACATCAAGCTCTATACTTGAGGATGATGAACCCAAAAAGAACCTCTTCTGCTTTGTGTCACTAGAAGACTTAGGGACTTCCTTAACTACTAAACCTTCAACTTTTTGAGATGTAAGTGAGGTAAGAGCTAAGGATCTCAACTGCTACCTAAGAGTCTTACATAAATCTGATTGAAATACTTTGCTTTGTATGGAGGCCCGTCTTCCTCGATGTTCGGATCGAAAGTCACCTCTAATGGAACCCGTTGAAAGGGTTGTCTGGTATACTAATCACATTAGACTCATCCTCTGAACTAGATTCCAAGTCTATGTGAATAGTAGGGGTACTTCTATGAATTATAATATAACCCCTGTTGATGGCCAACAGGGTCTTCCACCTAGAACCGCCTCGCCTACCGGAGGTTGAGTCATTCTACCCACATGCCCATAATGAACTATGGTGGAATGTGATATGCTAATATATTTCTTCTTCAATTCCCCTTTCTTGTTTACTTGGATTTTTTATTTTTCTTTTTTTTTTCTTTTTCCATTTCTTTTTTCTTTTATTTTTGAATTTGAGTTTAAATTTTATCAAAGTTCATGAGAAAGGGTGTTTTGAGGAAGATAGTAGGTCACATCTTCATATATCTCAACCTCTCTAACTAAAAATGGCTTTTCATCTCCTTTGACACAATACTCAATCCCATCCTTCTTGAACTTCATGCACTGATGGAGGGAGGATGAAATTATCTTATTCTGATGTATCCAAGGCTTGCCGAGCAAAGCGGTGAATGAAGTATTAGAATCAATTATGAAAAACTTAGCTTCAGTATTCCAATCACCTAACTCTAAAGGTAACACTATGGAGCCTAAAGCCCGCTCAGCTTATTCATTGAATCTTCTCAACATCATCCGATCTCCTTGGAGTGTGGAGATCTTGATCTTCAAATAGGTAAGGGTCTTTAGACTCATAATGTTCACCGATGCACCTGGATCGATGAGAACTCTGTATAGTCTGAATCTTCCCATGTCAACTATAATATAGAGGAGACGGTTGTACTCCAAGTCCCCAGAAGAAGGTCTTCATATGTGAAAGTGATTCCCTGAGCTTCACTGGAATAATGTGCCTCCTCACCAATAGCGGTCAGTTGAGCTAAGCATATCTCAGGATCAAGGAGAGCCTTGATTAATGATTCCCTCATCTCTTTAGATAAGACAATATATATAGCTTGGATGACAACTTTCTTAGGTGAGAGAGGACATTGTAGTCCACCTTGCTGATCCTCCACAAGCATATCCAAGGGTGGAGCATCGTGGAGGGGCTTCATCCTCAAACCAATGACTTGTTTCCTATCTTGAGGTGCTACCCTAGGAGGTAGAACCTGTCACTATGGAGGTTGACTTCTGATCTCTTGTATGGATGGAAGGTTCTACCGCATGTCGCTCACCGCCTTCTCCTATGGGACCCTCAGAATCAGATGATTCCAAGTCTATCTCAAGAGGTGAACCCGTAGTATTCAGAGTAAGAAAATCCAACTCTGAATCAGAAAGAGAAAGATCAGAATTGTTATAGTTATTATTTAGACTTGAAGAGTTATTTAGAATAGATGATAACCCATCTAAGTGACAGATGTAATTCAAACTAGCTTTATTCTTCAATTTCTTGGAGTTGTTTGGAGGTACAAAGTAGAAGTAAAGTAAGTGGGGTAAGGGATTTGATGCCCTTATCCGCCAATACAAGAGTTATACTAGTAAAGAAGTAGAGCTAGTATGGAAAAGTCTCTGTGGAAGTCAACCATGGGCCAGGACTGTCTGGTCATTAATGGGCTATCCCGGCTCACATTGCTCTGTTCTCGAAGCACCGGCAATGTTGAGGTTTAGAAAGTTTGAGCGACTCAAACACATGTAAGGAAAGTTTTGATTTTGGAGACAATTTTAGAGGTTTTAGATAAAGAGATATCCCAACCTTCTTTGGTTTTGGAAGGATCACATCCCCAAGGATTACCCTAATAGAACTGGATGGTTGTTCCACAAGGTATTCCTTGGATGACTATACATCATCTTGAAGCTATGTTCAAGCCATTGAATGTAAAGCAATCCTCCAAAACATGACCCAAGATAGGTGGGAAAAAAATTAGGATCATTACTTTTGCCCACTTCCAAATTCTGTAGTTGAAAATCGGTTTCTTTAAGAGATTCTTAAAGATTTTCCTAACACCTCCCTCTTAAATGAGTATGGTTTGTTTAATTTATCCATAAGAGTAGGTGGATGGTAGTTACTTGGCGGGTATGCATATGTCAGCCGGTATATGAGGAAGTGGTGGTTAACCATGGAGGCTAATGTGGAGGCTGGAGCTTGGTGGTGGTGAGGAGGCTGAGCTGTATGAGACCAGGTCTCTCAAACTGCTTTCCCATTATCTACTACCACCACGCCTGGCTTCTTCTCATATATTCTATGGTTTTGCTTTGTTGGTAGATCTGAGAAGGTAACCTTTGGCCTCTCAAGTTAGCCTTGTTGATTAATTCTCGTTTTGATGGTGAAACCTTTGAGCATGAAAACGCCATGGATATTCTTAAGAGAATCTCGATGGCATACTATTCGCATCTGTGGTTCATTTTTTCATACTCAAATTATGCTATATGAGAATATAATCAACAAGGACTCACCATAGTTTTGTTGAGCCACAACGATCGCCAATAGTGACCATTTCGAGCTCCAAAGAAACCTCTTGATGAAGAGTTGTGAACTCAAAGAAAAGTCTTTAATGAACTATTGAAGTTCAACATACCAATCAAAAGCTATCCCGCTAAGTTACATGAAGATAGAATAAGTAAAGTGTCATGCACTGGCGCTGTAATCCTCAAGTGTAATATGTCACCGCCATCAAAACTCTTGAAGGAAGGTGGCACGAAACCCTTGGGATATTGGATTACGTCAAATTTCTCCAGGTAGGGTCTAGCCTTTGGAACTGATGATCCTCCTTAGGCTTGAGCCAATGCTTCCTTCACCTAATCAACCATGGACTTGATATCTTTTCCTATGGAGGTACTATCCACTACCTTCCTATACATGCTAGTTACCTTGCTTTATTGGAGGTAAAGTCTTATCGAGTCCAAGACATGCACCAACTCGCTCACTAGTTGGTAGGATGAACTGGGGCTTTGTTCTACAATGCTAAGACAAATGCAAGCATCCTGCCTCTTCTCCATCCTTTCTATCTTTTCATCCTTTTGTTTGATATGTGCTAGGAGGTATTGGGTTGAGTGGGCTGTGTCTTCTTGCTTGGGCTCAACACCTTCCATACCGATGCTCTTAAGAGGGATCCTTTGGTATCTACCATGACTCGACCGAAGTCTACTAACAAATCATCTTCATTGGGATAGAAGCTAACCATCTCCTCATCCCAATCGCACCCAAAATCTCCTTCTTCTCTACAAGATAATGTGATCTCCTTGAGAGAACGATCAATGAATAATAAGAATAAATGATCTTATCGACTGGTGATCACTATCATGCAATCGAGAGGCACCGGACCCCACTGGAGAATCAATCCTGTGGACACTGCTAGAAGAAAGGCACTCCGGCCGCTTTGACTCTAAAATGGGTGACACTAGATTCTACTATCATGGATGCATCCTCCCCTACAACTATCGCAACCATCTCTGTCTCAACTAGTGGTGTTGGTGAAGGGACCATCACTATGCTGTCACCATTCCTTCCTCACCAAACCGTGTAAGGTCGGTTGGAGAGCTCGCCACACCATGGTAGATGGAATGGGATCCTTGGCCATCGGATCACCAACGGGGTACTCTTCTCCCCGAATGCGGCCTTCATGGCAGATGGAATGGAAGATGATGCAACTGCTGATGGTGAGGGAGAAGGTGGGGTGGTGAGACACCACCGACTCTCTGCGAGCCCTCCGTGGTGGTCCCAGTGAGAAGAATGTTATTAGTATGGTCGCAGTAGCACCGAAGGAAAATCAACCAAAGTAGAAGCTACCGACCGACCCGAACTCGCCGCTAGTAATATGTGATGTATGGGCCTCCCTCTCTTGATGAATCGCCTCCCACACTGGGGATGATAATTAAGGTAAAATTGTCCCAACTCGAGCATCCAATGCTCGCTTACTTGGGTAGAATGCATCGAGGCATGACACCTCCTACTCCTAAAAATCGTTGCACCATTGAGGAGGTGATGAATGGATCCTCCTTATCCACTCTTCCATCCAAAGAGAGGATGAAATTGGTTTTCAACCGCAGAATGATGATGGGAGGCTCATCCATGGTCGATCGAGCTCTGCCTCACCCCTATCCGAGTGTGGAACCGCTTGATCATCATGGTTCTTGTTCCGCGCCTAAGGGTAGGATGGGAGGAGTGCGAAGCTAGACCATACTCAAATGTCGGGAGGCAAGCCCCAAACTCAGAGCCTTACCCTTGAGGGTACAAGTAGGGTACTAGCCCCAAGACTGAAACTCAACTAACAACCTGAGCCTACACCACTAATCAAATGAAGTCTGGTACACAACTTTTCCTTTAGTGTGGAGATATCAATCGAAGGTAGATCTATCCCGATGATCGGCTCCCGCCACATCTTCATCTCCGACTATAAATGGGAATTCCCTCACAAGTGGCCTCAAATCCCAAAGTGAATCGGTAACGGATGTCGATGATCTAAAGCTAGATCCATACCGGGGAAAGTAAAGACAAATTTTTGAGAACCATTTCCAACAACTAGTAAAATTGAAACCTAACTGTAATGTAATCAATCGAAGAATTTGCAATGAAAAATGAACTTGCATCAGATTTCTGTCTCTATAGATTTTGAATTTTGAATTTTAAAAATTTGAACCCACATCCAACAACTTGGAAGTGTTAGGTGGGGTTCAAATGGATTTGAGAAGATTGATTGAAAGAGAAATTTGAATATGAATCCAAACTTCAACAAATTTAGGTATGTTGAAATGTGGATTCAAAATTTTGATAGGATGCTTCCATAGGTTCATTTCATTTTGAATTTGAATTTGATTTTGAGGACCCTTTCTTTAACAAATTTGGGTATGTTAAATTAAGGGTCAATGATTTTATTTTGTTTGATTTATTTTGAATTTCACTACTTAACAAATTTAGGTATGCTAAGTGAAGTGAAAGTGATTTTTCTTTGTGAATTTTTTTGTTTTGTTTTAATTTTTGGAAAATTTTGGAATTCTTACTTAGCAAATTTAGGTATGCTAAGTGAAGAACCCAAGTGTGTTTTCTTTGATTTTTGAAAATAGAATTCTTAGCAAATTTAAGTATGCTAAGAAAATCCTAAATTTTTCATTTGTTTGGAAATGTTTTGATTTTTGAAAATGGTAGGATTCTTAGCAAATTTGGTATGCTAAGGGAATCCTAAGTGTTCCATTTTTTTGATATATTTTGAAAGTGGAGACTTAACTTTAGCAAATTTGGTATGCTAAAGATGAAGTCCCACTTGGTTTTATGAAATGAAAATTTCTTAGCAAATTTGAGTATGCTAAATGAAATTCCAAATGTTTGAAAATTTTGAAATATGATCGGATTTGATTTTAGATTTGGAAACTTCACTTAGCAAATTTGATTATGCTAAATGAGGTTCCAAATGTGTTTTGAAAATTTTGTTGATTTTGAATTTGAGACTTTAACAAATTTGGGTAGCTAAATGAAGTTCCAAATGTGTTTAAAAATTTTGATTTTGAATTTGAGACTTCACTAACAAATTTGGGTATGTTAAGTG
>CM038231.1:80048417-80059952 GCA_021442155.1 Cymbidium sinense | reverse complement strand
ATGTTGAATGCTTAAACTTAGTGTCTGAGAATGCCGCTGATTGCTTTTGGTTTAGTCTGTTGGGTAGTGCAGGTTAACCAAACCTAAAATCTATTATAAGAATTTCAACTTAGTAAAATATCCGGCTAATTACGTAATTGTGATAGTAGATGCGATCCTCTATTAGAACTAAATAAAGTTGATAGGATCAAAAGATCTCAAATATATTTGATTCAATAAATTAACTACCCTGATGATGACTGTGTTTAATGGTGATTTCAACTGGAGGGGATACTTTCATCAACATGTGATTCTAATTTCAGATCAAATTAACTCAAATTGATTATCAATCTAAAAAAATGCTTAAATGAAATTCAATCATTAAAAGCTTAAAGCAAAACTCAATCTATCCACCTTCCGCAACTGTTTATCGGAGGTGACAAATTAAGAAAACTCTAGCTCACAAAGGAGCTAATATCAAATCAAGTGTTTTACTATGTTCACTCTCAATTAATCTCATGCTTGTAGAGACATGGCCCGTGTCCTCTGACTGCGTGGCTTTTTAGTAGGCTCCACATATGATATAGTTACGACAAGAGTCCTCTGATCGGGTGGTTTGGCTAGTAACGCTCCATTATATTACGATCATGATCGTAGCCCTTATGCTCCCCAATAGCTTTTCTCTTTGAGTTGTGTATCATAGGGTACACCTGATAAGGTAAAAAATCCTCTATCAGCTAAGGTAGACTTAAGCCTGTCTCTTTAGACAAACACTACCTCAGGTCTACAAGGATTTATTGGATGACGTAACCCATGTGTTGCTGATAAGAATCCTTTGGTCAGGTTTGGTCGACTGCCTCCTCTGACTAAGTAGACTAGAGACCACGATAGCCCCGGATGAAAAAATCATGAGATTTAGATCGAGTACATCATCATTCCCCCAACCATCCAATTTAAGCTAATGATGATGAATTTCATAAATTCTAAGTTCTAAAACTCCACATGCTGCTACTATACGCTATGCATTTAGCAACCTAATGACTAGCCTTAATTGAAAGTTCTCTCTCAACATTGAGAGGGGTAATTAATTATAGGTGCTTGCACTTATATAAAACCTCGAACCAGATCTAAAGTCCTCACAAAATGAGGGCAAAATCTCTGGGTAGTGTCTTATCTACTATTTCATCTGCCTTCTGAAAATTACACCGACACTCAAATCATACTCTCTTCAATCATTATCGAGAGGTCGATGATGAATTTCGGTTTAGTCTTAGGACTAGGTCCGGGTTAAAAAAAACCTAAAAATCTATTATAAGAATTTCAACTTAGTAAAATATATGAGAAACTAATTATATCATATGATAGTAAATTTGATCCTCTGTTAGGAACTAAACAGAGTTGACATGATCAAAAGTTCTCAAATATATCTGATTCAATCAATTAACTACCTCGATGATGACTGCGTTGAATGGTGATTTCAACCGGAGGGGATACTTCCATCAACATGTGATTCTAATTTCAAATCAAATTAACTCAAATTAAGTATCAATCTAAAAAATCGCTTAAATAAAATTCAATTATTAAAAGCTTAAAAAAACTCAATTTATCCACCTTCCTTTATGTGTGAGGTGACAAATTAAGATTTTAGCCCACAAAGAGCCAATGTCAAATCAAATGTCTACTATATTCACTCTCAATCAATCTCATTCCGAGGGCGTGACCGTGTCCTTTGATGCTTGACGTGAGGCTCCGATATGATGATTATGACCAGTCCCTCATCGTGGTTTGGCGGTAAGGCTCCATTATATTACGATCATGGCCCGTATGCTCCCAATGGTTCGCCCTTTGAGTTGTGAATCATAGGTACATCCGATAAAGCAAAAAAACCATCTGCTAAGGTAGACTTAAGCTGTCTCCTTGACACACCACCGTTTACAAGAATTTCTTGACGGTAACTCATGTGTTCGATAAGGATCATTCATGTTGTTATCTCCCTCTAAGTAGACTAGGGACCACGATAGCCTGAGATGATGGAACCATGAGATCTAGATCGAGTACATCATCATTCTCCCAACCATCCAATTTAAGCTAATGATGATGAATTTCATAAATTCTAAGTTCTAAAACTCTACTTGATGCTACTATACGCTATGCATTTAGCGACCTAATGACTAGCCTTAATCGAAAGTTCTCTCTCAACATTGAGAGGGTAATTAATAGGTGTTTATATAAGCTCAGGAACCATATCTAAAGTCCTTATAAAATGAGAGCAAAATCTCTAGGTAGTGTCTTATCTACTATTTCATCTGCCTTCTAAAAATTACACCGACACTTAAATCATACTCTCTTCAATCATTCGAGAGGTCGGTGGCGAATTTTCGGAGCCCACAACGATAATTGCAGTTCTTCATTATGTAAATGAGCTAGCTCAATAAGCTACCAAGTCAAGTCAAACCAAGCTCGAACTCGAGCTTGTTTATGAGCTTGAGCTCGAGCTCATGGCTCATTAAGCTTGGCTCACGAGCTCATTAACGAGCCGAGCTCGAGTTAGCTTGCGAGCCGGCTTGACTCACTTACACCCCTACTCCTCCCATCTTAGTTATTTAATGAGAAATTGTTATATATTTAAATAAATTTAATATTTATTATGTCTATTTAGTTTAACCTCCTATTCAGTCATGGTTGAATGATTATATTTAAAAATTTCACTTCTTTGCTTTTAATACTCCTCTTGATTTTCAATATATTTAAAATTTAATGTCTTAGAGCTAAGATTGAGATAAATTTACTTCAATACTAACCTAAATATTTGGTGGGAGGTCAAATTGTACTAGAGTTTAGAAGGAACAGATTATTATGTGTAGAGTCTGAATGTAGCTCTATATTCAAACTTTAATAACATAGTATAATATAGAGCACAATTACCATATAGCTGCTGTGTATTGATGTATATTAGCTGCACGATAATACATAATATTTATATAAATATCAATACACAGTAATACATAATTTATAAATTTATAATAGTTATGTATTAATTGAGCATCACATGATGGTATATTATTGAAATAAGAATATAGAAATTAAAACATTTTTGTTAGAACTCAGTCCACATGAAGACGCACAGGTTTTCACAGCGCGAGAAGAAGTCCTCTCCTTGACGGGTTCGATTACTGTCTCAAAACCATTAAACAAATCAAAAATAAAGATCAGATGAGAGGACAGCTCATGAATCTCTGTAAGCTCATGACTATGGAGCAAAAACTGCCGTCTTCTTGTCATTCCCTATTGCTTTATATGAAGAAGAAAGGCTATGGTTTCTGATTAGATTTCTCCTTGAAGCCTATTTGCAGCAGCTCAAGCCGGTAGAGAAAGAATCCATTAAACAAAGCCAAGATGGAGTTTTCTTTCAGATCGTTATGATTCTCTCACTGGCCTTTAGTTAACTAATCAAGGTATTGTTCTTATTCTCTCTTCTTTCTTATTAGGCATGAGTCAGTAATTTATTGATATTTTATGTTGATTTTTGCTTCTATTAAACTAGATGTTACCGTCTGTTTTCACCTATTCGTCTTGTTTGCTGGTTCGGGTAGGATTAATTCAGAATAAATGCTGTAAAATATGACAAAAAGAGCTAAATTTCTTCCTGGGAAATTTCAAGTTATGTTGGATGCTAATAGTGATCTGAAATGAAGAAGATTACTATATAAATATACAGAAAAAAGTTATTTGATCTAAAATATCTTCATTAGAACCAAACAATAGATATCACTTCAGAAGATTTCTGTTCTCTAATATTTATTTCGTTTTCTAGAAAGATTGAAATCATCTGCTCAGAAACATCACTGTTCTCTTAATATTGCAGAAATATTCTGGCAGAGATGAGCTTCAGATTAAGAAATATTTCGATTAGTTCAAAAGAAGCTTCAAAATGAAAATTGTTTCCAATGGTTTAGAAGTTTTTGTGAAGAACTAAGAATCAAACTATATGGCAGAAACAAAATTCCAGTTTCATAATTCTTCTGAGCCAAACAATAGCACAAAGAAAAATAAAGTTGTTATACTTCCCAATAAAATCAGCCAACCTTTCATAATTATGACCAGATCAAATGAGCTTGCATGAAAATAACATTGAGAGAAAAGACATATATATATATATATATATATATATATATATATATATATATATATATATATATATATATATATATATATATATATCTCCATTTGGCAAATTTACTTGTGAAGATGAAAAGGAGATAATAAGAAGCCAAACAGGTAAACTAAGACAAAAGAGACTAAAGAAAGACAAGAGAAAAGATAATCTATATAAAAAGAAAAGTTTATTTGGTCCCTTCTCTATAAATCATAAAATATATGGCTTGAATTTATGAACTAATCTTGAAGAAATAAATTTTTTGTCTTTAATCAATAATAGCCCACATATCCTTATACATAATGGAAAAATATCAATCTAAAAGATTGAATCCATTGCACCCTTGAGTATTTTTTTTATAAAAAATTTATATATATATCACACAATTCTTATATATTTACATAACTAATACCTAAAATTTTATATTTACATATATAACAGTTTCATATGCATAAGAAAATTGCATTTTATTTAAAGAAAAAAAAAGTTATAGTAATATTTTTGATGTGATAGTAATGATTTATGTATTAAACTTTAGGAGTTAGATATGCAAAATACATAAGAATTATATGATATGTATGTAAATCTCTCATTTATCTAAGAGTTGAGCTCTAGCGATAATTTTGTTAAGAGTTAATAGTTAGCGCGTGCTTAAAATCTAAGTCTTTCTATTATTTAGGCATCTATAGGCTATTTTGAAAATGATAGAACTTATCTTTCTTTTAGTCATTCAAAAATAGTTTTTAGATTTTAATCCTCTCAAGATTTACTAAATGAGATTCATAGAATTTAATGAATCCTACTTAGTCAAATATTAAATCCTAGTTTGAGCTTCTTCTAGCTATAGGATTAAGATATAAAATTATTCTCAATTTAATTTAAAAGTAATTTAACTCAGAATAATAAAATTAATGGAAGCATATCTGAATCTATGAGAAGAAGATAATTTCAAATTATTGATCTTCAAATTCAATATGACTTTCCCTCAGAGAAGAATCTCTATATTCTCTCATCATGATGGAACCTATATTTGTGATCATGAAAGATCACATTTTTTTCTTAAAAAAATGTGTTCTTCTCAAAGAGTATTTTTTTTTTGAAAAGGTGTATCTTATAAAAAAAATGTTTTATTAGAAACTTTATTATATTTTCATTTTAGCTCATCATAAAATTAAAAATATGAAACTAAGAGTTTATTTGGGGTAGCAGTAGTTTTTTAAAAAGTTGGTTGTAAAATTATTGTAGGTAAAACATCTTTTTGAAAAATCCTATGTGTGTTACAAATATTTTTTTGAAAAATTAAGATAGAAATTTTCTGGTAATCATCATACTCTAATAGCTCTGATTCTTAAAAGTAAATTTTTGTCACAAAATTTACTAAAATATAGCCAAAAAGCTAATAATCAAACGAATTGTGGTTGCTTCCTGAAAAATAAAGCATCGTAAGTATTCATACATAAATAACCAATATTTTATTTTATTAAAAAAATCTTATTTTCTCATTCTTTAGTAGATTATTTTTAATGTGAGTTAAAATTTAAAATAGCTTATAATACACATTTAATTATATACGTGTAGGTTTACATATTTAATTTTCTAACACTAACCCCTATTTCCAACCATTCCAGATGCTTATTAACTACAAAACCTTGCCCAACAATAAATCTATAGGAATCCAATCTCCCCTTTCCTTGATTCATTCAATTTGGAAATAAGATCTGCAAAAATGGCGGATTCAGCTCAGAACGGTGGGCACAACACTGAAATTCAGGAAGAACCACGAAGCACCAGTGGAAGAAAGAAACTTGGAGATTATATACCCATCTACATCCCAGCAATTCAAAAAGGCCTCCTGAATCAAAGCCGGCATGAGAAAGAAGAACGCTTCCTCGATTTCTTGAAAGCTCACCCTTCCAATGAATGGCTCGTCAACGTTCTCGAGCAGCGGAATTCAGTTCCGGGAAACAACACTTCTTCAGGTTCGGTTCCTGCAACCCATGGCAGCGGTCGCCGGAGACGACGGCGGTTTCGCGTTCCTTTCGCCCGGAAGATCAACTGGACCTTTCTATGGAGATATTTCAAGCAGTGGATCAAGGGCCCCGAGCACATCGCCCTCTTCATCTGGTTACTTTTCGTTGCAGCTGGCCTCATCTTGCTGTTCCTCCTCATGACCGACATACTGAATGGAGCGATCCCTAGCAAGGAACGCCGAGACGACTGGTCAGAAATCATAAACCAAATCCTCAACGCACTCTTCACCATGATGGCTCTTTACGAGCATCCCAAGTTATTCCACCATTTATTCCTGCTGCTGAGATGGAGGCCTGAGAAGAAGGAGAGCTGAGGAAAGTATACTGTAAGAATGGAGCTCCAAAGCCGAACGAAAGGGCGCATATGATTGTTGTCGTCATCCTTCTTCACATCACTTGTTTCTCGCAGTATGTGCTCTGCGGGCTCTACTGGGGTTACACAAGAACAATGAGGCCTGACTGGGCTGAGAATCTCTCCATTGCCGTTGGAACAGCAGCTCCGATCATAGCTGTTTTATACACAATCTACAGTCCTTTAGGCAGAGTGAACGATGAGCCAACGCAGATAGATGAAGAGCTACAGAATCAACAGGGGCAGGAAGTTGATGCAGAAGAATCCCAGCAGAAGATTATAATCACGAGCCCAGAGTGGATTGGAGGACTGAACGATTGCAGGGATGACATGACTGTGACCTGCCTTTCCTTCTTCTGCACCTTCTGTGTGTTCGGATGGAACATGGAAAGACTTGGCTTTGGTAATATGTATGTGCATATAATCACATTCATTCTTTTCTGTGTTGCTCCTTCTGGGTCTTCGCAATCTCTGCTCTCAATGTAGATGACGACACCATTAAGCTGATACTGGTTATAACTGGAAGCTTGCTTTCTGTCTTTGGACTGCTTTACGCTGGGTTTTGGAGGACAAAGATGAGGAAGAAGTTCAAGCTTCCAGGAAACCCTTTCTGCTGTAGTTCTCCCACAGTGACTGATTATGTCCAGTGGCTGTTCTGCTGGCCATGTTCTTTAGCTCAGGAAGTGAGGACTGCGAATTTCTATGATATTGAAGACGATGGGTTCTACAGGACGGTGACAGATGAGGAGGGAAGAGAAGTTCTGATTCCTCTGCCAAGAGAAGATAATATGAGGCTCATTCAGAACTATGGCAGGAGCCTCTCTTGCCCGGGAACAATGGAGCCTCTTCAGTCTCGGAGTTCCATTATGCCGATAAGCTTTGGAAGAACATTGACGGCGCCGGCTTTTCAGCCTCTGGTTCGAGTGGAAGAGGAAAGACCATTGAGGAATATAGAGCTTTCGGATAAAACAATCTGATGAAACGTAGAAGATGAAAAATATGGAATTTGGGAGAGGAACAGTTGATCTTCTTCTTGATTTACTTATTCTTTATAGAATTTTCTTGAGAGAAAAAAAAAAATTATGTAGTCTAGAGTACATATGTGATATTAGAGGAAGTTCATGATTTTTTTTTTTTTTTTTAAGGTTTCTCCCTAAAAAAGTATTCATTTGTATGTTGATTACTCTGTAATTTGTCCACGGCTATAGTGGAGGAGTTGAAGTATAAGTGGAGTAAATCAAATGAAGCATTGGTTTGTATTGATTTTATTTTATTTTTTAATTCTTTTAATTTATATATTTATTCTCTAAAATGAAATTAATTAAAATACATTTGAAATCCCCTCATTCAATTAATAAGGGGTATTCCAAGCGCTCCTCCTTAGGAAGGACCTCATTGAATTTGGACATGTGATCATGAACTTTAAAATTTTTTACTTAGCATATTAAATTTTTAGAAGATTTACATACATACCACACAATTCTTATCTATTTACATATCTAATACCTGAAGTTAGATATTTACTTATCTAACACTTTCCTATGCTTAAAAAGATACATTTCACTTTTAAAAAGTGAATGATTATAACAATTTTGATGCCATATTAAAGATTGAGGTGTTATATATATAAAAAAATAAAATTTGGGTGTTAGATATGTAAATACATGAGAATTGTGTGATGTGTATATAAATCTCTCTAAATTTTTTGCAATGAAATTAGATATATTACACTATTTAGATATTTCATCCTCATTTTAGTTAATGGACAACATTTAAGATTTGATTATCATGAACTTCGAGAATTTTCATTTAGCATGTTGATCATAGCTCATGAAATATTGGATTTAGACAGGCTTCTATACAATTATGTATTATTCTAAGTGTGTCGTTATAGAGAAATGTGCTCTGATTAAACTTTAAAATTTGTTATCTTTGACAAACTAATGCAACTGATGGATGATTGGCTACTCTAAGATTAAAATGGAAGGTTGGTTGGATTTAGATAGACTTCTATACAATTATGATATTATTCTAAATGTGTCATTATAGAGAAATGTGCTTGAAATAATTTGTCTTTAGAATTTTGAGAGCAAATTATGATAGGATCCCTTCTGATTTAAATTTAATATCAATCCAGCTATTATCGAAGAAGTATATGTAGATAAATTATGAATATTATTTTGTTTGCACAAACATTTTTTATGACATGAGTCATATCTACTTTAGCCTTTCACATTACATTTTCAAACTCAAGATTGGTAGGGTAGATCTTCTTGACTCTATTATGGACATATGAAGGATGTAATCTAAAAATTAGGCTATATGGAAGCTAGTCAATGCCTCTATGAAAGACATTCTCTTCTCTCACTTGAGTAGTTACACATCCTTTTAAGTGGTTGCATGCCTTTCTAAGTAGTTGGGTGTATTATTTACCATCTTTTAATAATAAACCAATTTTAGACTTAATACTAAACCTTTTATGTTTGGTTTAGGCAAGAAAGATCCATATATAGTATCATATGACTCATATAAGGAACTAGGATTGCTATGTTGCACTCTGGCTCACATAAGATTGCTTAGTCAAATTCAAAATTAGGTAAATACCTTAAGGCATGCATATCCTCCACTTCCCTTTACACCTTATGAATTTAATAGGACTTAGTGGACACCTAGGCTAACCTAACCCTAGCTTACAACTCTTAAATTTATTCTAAGAGTAGTTTTTGTACCTTCATAGTCATGGTGACCTTTTTTGGGATGTCTCCAGCTCCCAAATAGATTGAGCATCTAGAAAGTTTGATCATTTTATACCCTTAGTTCTAGTCGACCTTAACATAACGATGTTAAAAAAAATGTAGAGTATCTTAAGCCTTAACCTGGCATAATCCTTTACTTTAACATAGTCTTAGGCTAATCTAAACCTTTGTGATTGTATGGCCTTCAGCTCTAAGCTAGGTATTAAGTACTTGGAACACATTTAATCTCTTTCTCTTGCTCTTAACCATCCCTAATAAATCTAAAGTAGGTCAATTGGGTGTGGTTGAGCTTTTTATTCTTTGAATGTTAGAGAATGAACCTTTTGTAGGCTTTTGAATGAACTTATCATGCATGAATTATCACTTGAAACTTGGGAGTGACACTTCATAGTTTTTCATGTATGCACCAAAAATAAAAATGAAAGATTTTTGATGGAGGAAGGTTGAATGTTGATCATTTGCTTACATGGTGATGTGTTCATGATGAGGTGGAATTTTAATTTTGATTTACTTAAGTGAACTAAATTTAGTTTAATTGTATATTCAATATTTTTAAATTGTTACATAGTATATTACTACTAGATTTTCATTATAATTTGTAAGAAAATAAAAATAAAAATCAATACAAAATATAGTATTATATCAATAACCTCAACTTAAAAGAGCTCAAAGATTTAAATGTTTTTAAGGCAAATATTTTATCCAAACAAAAGTATTTTCTTTTACTTATTTAAAATGTGTATGCAAGTGCATATACCATTCATATAATAAAATGATGAGTAGAGTATCATTCTCAATATAATCTTTTACAAAATTTCATTTAGTTAACTAATAATCTTATAATAATCTAATTTTATCCAACCATCAAATATATAGATAAGTTTAAATTATTAAAAATTATAAAAGTTATTTCTGAAAACATGATTTTTATTAATTTTAAGAAGACACTTTGAATTTATAAAATCTTGGCTATTTTTATGTAACATGCAAATATGAGTTTTGATTTTTTGTAGTTGTCAATCAAGAGCTTGGTTTATATGTTCTTGTCTATGCCTAGATCAATAAAAATTAATCATTGTAATTAATTAACTATATGCATATATATTAATTAAAATAAGTGCTTGGTTTATAAAATTCTCTCTATATGATTGCAATTATCTAAATATCATGTCTACGTATATTTTAAAGATTTTTTTTCTCAAGGACTCTTCTAATATCTCTAATTCACACAATATTTTAACATTACGATTGGTCTTATCAAAAGCAAATAAGGCATGTAGAAAAATAAAATAACGTAAAATATTGAAGCACAAATAATTTTCTTATATATTAACTCATATCATAATATTGCACAAAATAACATAGGATAATCATAAATTCAAAGCACTATTGCTTCAATTGTTCATTATATATAAGGAAAGAACATTAACCTGTCTTAAAAGCATGAGATCATCATAGAAAAAAAGAAGAAGATAAAACCAAGTATAGTCTTCTAAGTTCCTCTTAATCCAAATCCTTTGCTCCCAATATGATTTCTCCTTTTATTGGATCTTCTCCTTTTTCGATCTTCAACACAAACAACATATGAACATCACAAACAAAGTACTTAACAACACATGAACATACTTCATTTGGAGTCTCACTCCTTAAGTGGCACACTACACTAACACCTATGACACTCAAGCACTTGCCAAAACTCTTTTTCCATAGAAATGGACTCCTTTTTATAGCCATTGTTTTTTCTTAGCAGTTGTTCCCAAGTATTGCCAAGTAACTCACTTGGACCACTCCAAAAATTTCTTGAATCAATCACTAAAACTACTTGAAACTATCTATTTGGCCATAACATTGTAGATCTGGGTTCTGGCTTCTAGCTTTTTTGGAGTTGCGGTGCTAATCATCTAGCACCAAGATCCTAAGATTACTGTCTTGCTTCTTAATTGAGATTGCCTGGCACTGCGATGCTAATCCTTCAATGCCTACTCTACATGCTTTCTTTGACTCTTTTAGGCTGAAATTGTTCTAAGTCCTAAGTGATGTGACATAGACTTTCCAATGCCAAGACTCTGAATTTACTATCTTTTGGCTTCAAATCTAAAGAAAATGTGGGGTTGCAGTGCTAATCATCCAGCATTAAGGTGTTGTACTTACTATCATTGACCAATTTTTAGGCTCTTTTGAGCACCCAACACTATAAATGTAGTGGCTAGGCATCTGGCTTACTATATTGGGGATTAATTTTCTCTTCTTGAAGATCTATGA
>CM038231.1:79998417-80045917 GCA_021442155.1 Cymbidium sinense | reverse complement strand
TTTTCTAAATAATTTTAATTAAATTTCTATCTTAAAAGATTGCTTACCTTTACACTTTCTTATAGTTAAGAAGGCTATTTGACACTTGTTGCGTACTAGATAACCAGTTGCGGTAGAATAAAAATTTACGTCTTAGTCTTGTTGTGAAATCCAACACACACACATATATTTGAAGAGTAAACAAGAAACTCCAGGATTTTTATGTGGAAAAATCTAGAAGAGAGAAAAAATCAACTAGCTTCGACAAAATATTCCACTATATATCTATTTGAGTACAAAGTTTTCTCGGATCGAAATATATGAAAAAGCGACAATAGAATCCCTAAATCAATGCCGATTATCTGCTATTATTAAAAATTTTGATTGATGGTGAATAAGAGTCATCAATATGATGTCGCGGTGGTGATGCGAGATGACAACGAGTGTCAGCGTGAATGCGATAGTGGTTAGTAGTAATGTCGATAGCGAATGATGCAGCATAATCGATGTGGTGGTTAGCAGCGGTCAGCAGTAATGGCCGGCAATGTGTGTCTGATGTCAGCGATAGTAGTTGTGGCGATGGCGGTAGCCGTGCGGCAACGCGTGGTCAGCGGTGATGATCGGTAGCGTGGTTGATAGCACGAGATTCGGCGTGGCGGCGATGGACGGCGGCGGTGGTTGGCGGTCGACGACAGTGGTCAATGACCATCGAGTGGTGGCACGGTTATGCTTAGAGGATTTTCAAGTTTTAGAGCTCTCTCCACTCCATCGAACGACTCGAAATAATTTCTTTGATCGTCTGATGTATTTTAAGTATTTGAATGTTCAAATGAAATCAGAATTAGAAGATCTTAGGCTTGTTAGATCCGGCTCATCAAGATGCTCGATTTGACTATAAACACTCCATTTTTAGAAGCCGATATCACAAATTTTCAATTATATTTTAACGCTGATCAGGTTAATCTTGACTCGAGTCAGTTTTTCGGCATATTCGTGGATTAGTGGAATTTTCGATCATATCGGTTGCACTAACCAGTCGTCATTCTGACCATTGTAGCGATAATCTGCCGACCATTATCATCTCCGTCATCACCACACGACCTTCACCATCGGTTGATGACATCACTTCATATCAATCACTTAATCCATGCTGTTGCTGATTATGATTCCTTGCTCTTTCTCATATACAATTTGATATCGTGTCGGAAAACTTTTCAAACAATATAGTGGAATATTTTCTTTGCTACATGATTTTCTTCATCTTTGTTTCTACATAAAAATATTGGAATTTCTTGTTCACTCTTCAAATATCTGTGTGTGTGCTGGATTTCACAACAAGGCTAAGGCATAAACTTTTATCCTCCCGCAACTAGTTATCTAGCACGCAACAATACTTAAACATAATTAATCTAGCTTTAAAAACGAATTAAAATATATTTTCTTATGCGTATGCCCGTTGACTTATTGCTCTATACAAATAATAAAAAAAACAGTCATAATTATGCAAAATTATTATAATACAAAGATTTTTCTTATATGTTATAAAATATAGAAGTTGTGCTATTAGTACAAAATTTTAAATTATAACTATAATTATAAAAAAAACTTATTATAGTGAAAATCCGGCTGTTCTACAGCCAATTTAACCTAATGATCTTGTCTTTTGCTATGGCACAATTAAATAATAATAATAATTAAAATAATTTACCCATAGAACTAATTAAGAAAGCTTGTCCACAACTTAAAACTCAATAGACTATACTTTTGAACAATTATCATGCCTAGAAACCAATAAAGTTTTGTTCGCTCAATAAAAATTATGAGCATGACACACAAGTATTTTTTTATAGCCTTCACAACTTGATTGAAAATTTTATTCAAGTAGAAAACTAAGTAATTTATACTTTTGGCCTTAAGATATTGTCTTAAAGGATTCATTTCCTGATTATTTCGATTTGTTTTACGCTGGCTATCGACTGCCTATCACAACCCTCCTTAGTATACTTGAATTAAATGAGAATTTAACACATGGTAGGACAGAATGGAGACGAAAGATTCATGTAGTCAACCCCAGTTAGTGGGACAAAAGCTTGTTATTATTGTTGTTATGGTGGTCTTAAGATATTGTCTCGAGAAGGAGAAGAGAAACAAACCTAACCCGAGCTATTATCAATGAAGGCGAAGCAAAGGTGTGATGCATTGCACTAATTATTGATTTTAAATAGAAACATTGATTGAATCAATAACAAGTCACCTACAATAAACTCATAATGATGCATTGCACTAATTATGAGGAAATAAATTTCATCATTAGTGATGTATTATATTATTATAATATAATGTTATTCAAACTATAAAGAGCTAAGGCAACATACAATGTTTATTTTTTAGGATTAATTAAATTTTTTTTCTTTAGTTTTTAATGGCACATAATATTTATATTATCTTTATTTATTTATTATTATTATTATTTTACATTCTTAACTATTATAATTTCTTATGTGCTCATAATATTGGAGATTTAAGATTTATTTCATGTTTTATTTAAATGTTGTAATTAATATATAATATTTTGAATTTTTAAAATTTAAATTATAATGATATGTCAAAAATATGTCTATGCCTTATATATTTAAAAAAATAAATGTATTCTATGTCAATATCATGCTTTGTTATTTTTAAATTCTATAGAATATCCCATTATTTTATTTCAACTTCTAAAATAAAATAAAATTAATAATTATTAATAATATCTCAACATTTTAATAGAAACTATATTGCCCATATTGAGCTTTTATAACCCATCATCAATTATTACGCCAAATCTTATTCCATATATATAAAAAAACTAAATAAATAAATGGCCTTTCATGACTTTCTTTATTTTGCAGATTATAATTTTATATTAATTCGATTTAATCTATGATAGTATTAATTGAAAAAGTCAGTATTTTTAGTCTTTTATTTAACATGGGACATTTAAATAATATTAAATTTAAATTATTTTATGGTATTTTATTAAAATACTATTCAGGTAATTGTCAAAAGCAGGTTTGAATTTTTGAAAAATTACATAAACCTTGTTTTCATCGACCAGAAAAAGCCAATAAATCCACCTCATCAGCCGGTTTTTTTGTAATATAAAAATTTACAAAAAAGAAAAAGAAAAAAGACAAAACTTCATTGCATACGTAATCTTCAAAGATTTAAAAATAATTATTAGAATTATTTTACAAATGAATATAATATATTATTAATTAAATTAAATTTATATAAAAATTAAAAACGAAATTAAAATCAGTCCTCCCCAAAGCTTTAGTTGTGAGACTTTTGTAGGTTATGTTAGTTTAAGTTTAGCCAAAATAGAAAGTTTAAACTTGTAGAATATGATCATTAATTAATTAATTAATTAATTAATTCTTTTTGATGAAATGTATTTAAAATTTAATTTCAGTTAAAATTATTTCTCTTGTATCAATATACTTCCCTTTAAATCTTATTACGAAGAAAATTGTTTAGAACAAAATTTTGAGTTTTTATTGGAGCTGTGTCGCTCAAATCTCACGAGCTTCCTTTAACACTGTCAAAGATGTTCATTGTTCACGAGCAATTCGTATTAGGCTTGTTAAGTAGCTCATGTTTGGCTCATTCATTAACTAAGCTAGCTGAACACGAACAAATATTTTAAGCTTGATTTATAAATGAGCCGAACATGAATAATCCTTTGTTCGATCATATTCGACTCGATTTACACCCCTAGCTTCATTGGATGCCATTAATCCTTTGATGTCTTCTTTAGTGAGCTTTGTCACATGAGGATGAAGAGTATGAATGAGCACGAAAAGCTAAATTGAAAGTCTTAGTTGTTTTAACTATCAAAAACTTAACATTTCAATTACTAAATTAGCATATTATAGGGCTCCTTCAATTATAAGTAAATGAACAAATATATAAATATTCAATTTTGAAATTTTAATAATTTTTTGAAATTGTGTTTGAATATTACTTAAATCTCATTTGAATAGTACTCAAGTTTTATTTAAATATTACTTTAATCATGTTCAAATTTTTTCCGAATCTTGCTATAAGCTTCATTGAATCATTTCTTCTTTTGTGATAGGCTTTAATATGCAATTTGTTAACACAAAGCGATAGTTTCGTAAAAAAAAATAAAAGTTTAAGCATATTTTCTAATAACATAAATCGAAATATATCTAATAGACCCCAAGACAATATATATATATATATATATATATATATATATATATATATATATATATATATATATATATATATATATATATATATATATATATATATAAAACTTCAAAATGTTAATAGCAAATCCTCCACTAAGCTATTTTTTTTAAAATACATGTATGACTAATTTGATTGTTTGAACTTAGGGGTGTCAAAAATTGACCTGATATGGTAACTCGACACCTAGCCGACTCGAAAAATTCGGGTTCAGGTTAACTCGAATGATTTTTTGGATAGGTTCGGGTTGAAGAGATTGACGTTTAATATTTCTGTTTGAGTTGAGCCCGTACTCGATTTTGATCTGTCAATTTAACTTCGAAATTGACCTCAATGACGTTTTATCGATGAACGAATTTGACTCAATTTAATTCGATTTTGACCAAAATACATATCTAAATAGATTCTTAGTGGTGTCAGTCAATCAGGTTGAAGCCGAGTCGGGTTCGAGTTGAGATTTTTGACCCGTTTAATAAACAGATTGAGTTTGAGTCAAACCTATTTGAGATTGGTCAAATTCGGATCAAACCCGAACCCAACCCACCGACCCAAATTGACACTCCTATTTGAACTTATAATTTTTAGTTTATTAATTATTAATTTATGTTAGAAATAATTAGATATCAACATCAAATCTCAAAATATAAATAATAATAATAATAATAAATAATTATTTTTCAAACCAGCCCTTTGCTCAGTGGATGCCAGTCCAAGGAACAATACTAAAAATCGCGTGTATTATTTTATTGCTGGACTTTCAATTCTCAATAGATAAATTAATATTTACATTAAAAAGAATAAAATGTAATTTTTTATTTACAAAAGCAACCAAATGAGCCATTTTCTTGCCTTCTTATTCATCAGAAATTTGTCTTGGGGAGTCGTCGCATTTGTCTAATTATGAGATAAGAAACACCGAAAGGTAATTCTGTAATATATATGAAAAACGCCTAATAGAAAATGATTTGATTGTAATATATATATATATATATATATATATATATATATATATATATATATATATATATATATATATATATATATATATATATATTTTATTTATTTATATTTATATTTATATAGGTTGAAGATAACCCAAGGAGAAGATATATTTTTATTTTTATTTAATTAAAAGCCTAATAGTAAAATATTAATGAAAGCTAAAAAATTTGATAATTAAAGAAATGAACTAAATGCATAAATAAAAGTTTATATATATATATATAACAAAATATATTATAACATGTTTATAATCAACTTACTTCTGCAATTATGATGCCACATGTGTATTTAGGTACATTCTTCGTATTAGTGGAAGAGAAGTTAACCCAGTGGTCGAGAGCTTATGCTGTCAACCAAGAAGTCTTGAATTTAAATCTTGACATATATCGTGTGTGGGAATTTGCCATTAAATTAACTCAAATAGCTAAAAATAATAATTTTATAATTAAACAAATTAGTGAATATAACTATTAATCTGATATGGGTCTAATTCGGGTTAATTGTTCAATTAGAATGGAATGAACCCGGTTGAGGGATGATCAAGGGTTTGGTTTAGCTCTCACGGCCGTCGGATCAGATTATTCTCGTTGGATCTAGCACTTGGAATTACCTTGTTTACCTCGATTGGGTGCCGTTTGATCTCTTATCGATAGTGGATTACGCGTACCTCTGCAGTTGATCGTGCCTTGATTTGTGCTCCGTGGAATGAATCTGAGCCTTCGATGCAAACTTACCAGGCTGTTTCTTGGACGTGTGATGAGGCTTCTAGGGGAAGCTTTGCTTTAACTCTGTTTTTGTTTTGTTTCTCTCGACAGTTCGAGCCGTCGGCCTCGAAGAGGAAAGAGAGGGCGAGGCGGAGGAGAAACCTAGGGTCCTCCGATGGGGTGGCGTTTCGTGAGGAAAAGAGAAGAACTCAAGAGAAGAAGGAGAAGAAGATCTGAAGAGAAGGAAGTTTGCTTTCGAAATATATTCCTTTTTTGTTTGTCCCCTTAACTCTATTTATACTTATGTCTTTCCTTTCTTATCTCGATCTCACTCTCTTTTCTTGTTTTTTATTACAAGCGGTTTTCTTTGTTAAGGTTGCGATCTTTTCTTTTAGTTATTTGTTTGTTGTAAGTCTGTCTTTGGAAATATTCCTTGGTTTCTTGATTTTCTTGTTGTAGTCATTTGTAATAAGTTTGTTATTGATTTCTATTTTTTTTTTTGTTTTCACTTATTGTTGTTGTCATTTCCCTTGCCTGTGTTGAGTATTTTCTCTATTGTGTATTGCTCCTGGGTTGTATTGCTTTGATGTATAAGGTATTTTCTTGATCTTGTTTGCAATAAGACTTTATATTTCATAAGTCTTCTTTCTCCTCTGTAGTCATCATAAGTGGCCTCTGTATATTGATTTTTTGAATCATTTGTGATTGTATTTGGTCTTCCTTACTATACTGAGTTTGTTATCATTGTAATTCTTATTGTTGTATGTTATAATTTGGCAATTAGAGGATTTGGGGTCATATCATTACTCCCTCCCCACCCGACCTTGTCCTGATTCACATGATTCCTCCATTCATATCTCGGATCATCGATTAATAGCATTCCCCCTTTGGACTACTATGCCTTGCAGTATTGTTTTTTGTTCTAATGAGTTGGATGGTTTTTACTGATGTAGATGTAGGATCCTGTCCCCTTTGTAGTACTGGTTTCTACCTCTGTATTGGTAGTTATTATTTATAATTATATGGTTTGTAGTGGTTCGGAAACGAAAATGACTCATCATTTGTATATGGCTGTATTATATGAGACTTCTCTGTTTGTCCATCTATTTGAGGATGGAAAGGACATTTGCCAAGCCGACTTATTACTTATGGACTATCTTATTTGCAGCTATGCTCTATGATATTCTATGTAGTTTGGATATAAAAGAGAAATAATATGAACTATGTAGGTGGTTGTAACTAGCTGGAAGGTTAATAATTATGCATACTTTAGATAGTCTTTCTTAGCCTGGATTGAATGACTGATAATTGAAGCTTATTTTTGATAGTTCTTCTTGTACACATTATTTTTCTAGTTGAGTATCTTATTGTAGTTGATACTCTTGGTCATCATTTATCATCATTAAAGTAAACAATTTGGATTGACATAGATGTCCTCTATGATATTTTTCATTACAGTTGAAGCACAGTCCTTTCTTTCTTCTTTCTTCCAACTGTGTAGCTGTTAAAGTCTGAATTGGTATTGTCTATTTATTGTGACTGTTGCTGTGTTGAGTGGTATTTGTGGGAGTAGGCAGTAGGGGTGGTTGATATATCTGTGGTTGTTTTGCTGGTGGAGCTTGGTTGACTCTTTGATTTCTGGCCAAAATTTCATCAGCTAGTCTATCTTCCATTAAGCAGCTAATTGAAAGGCTTCTTGAAGGGAATTGGGTGTAAGGCTCTTACTTCTCTCTTAATATCTTGTCTACGATTCAAAATAACTTTGTAGAAATTGGTGGAATACACGAAATTTGATTTAATTCCTGAATTCATTGTAGAAATTTTGAATTGTAGTTTTCTACTGTAACTTAGCTAAATCTCCTCTCAAATCTCTGTACAGAGAGGGTCCAAATCTCTGAATAACTTGTTCTTTAAACTGTGTCCATGAATGTAATTGATTGTTTATGTGCATTCCATTGATACCGACAGATCCATCCATGTAAGGCTATAATAAACTTTTGAGTCTTGATAAGCTATAGTATTGGAAGAGAATTGATGCTTTTGAGCGACCGACCTGCAGGGTTTTCTCCCATAAATCTTGGCATATCTACCTTAACAGGTCTATTGTTCTGTTGTGTATATGGTCTGTTTGTAGTACAAAGTTCTGTATGAGTTGAATTACATACCTGGGATTGAGATTGTTGCTGTTCTTGAGAATTTTTTTCCAATTTGTCTTCTATAGCAGTTAATCTTCTTGAAACTTCCTTCAAGATCATAGTTATTGAGGACATTTGCTCCTATTTTATTGAGTCTTGTCACACATTCTTAATATCTTGGTTGTGTGTCTTGTTCCTTCGCCATTCTGGTTGTGGTAGTCAACAACAGCACCAATGATATGATCTAATTGGGTTAATGATTGATTAGAGTGGAATGAACGGTTGAGGATGATCAAGGTTTGGTTGTGTCTCCATCGATCCTTGTATTCCTCTAATCGTTGGATCTAGCACTTGGAATTACCTGTTTAACCTTGATTGGGTGCCGTTTGATCTCTTCTATCGATAGTGGATTATAGGCGTGCCTCTCTGCGAGGTTCGTTCTCGTGCCTTGATCTGTGCTCTGTGGAATGAATCGAGCCGATGCTCTTTTGTTTCTTGGTCGTGATGAGCTTCTAGGAGAAGCTTTGCTTTAACTCTATTTTTGTTTTGTTTCTCTCGACAGTTCGAGCCGTCGACACTCCAGAGAGGGAAAAGAGAGGCTGAGAGAGGAGGAGAAACCCTAGGGTCCTCCGATCGGTGAGCGGCGATTTTTGATGAGGAAAACTAGAGAAGAACTCAAGAGAAGAAGGAGAAGAGAAGATACAGAAGAGAAGGGAAGTTTGGTTTCAGAAATATATTCCTTTTTTTTGTTTGTCCACCTTAACTGTTTATATTATGTCTCTCTTATCTCGATCTCTCTTTTCTTGTTTTCTATTACAAGCGCTTTTTCTTTCTATTAAGGTTGGAGCGATCTTTTCTTTTAGGTTATCTTGTTGTAAGTCTCGTCTTTGGCAATATTCCTTCTGGTTTCTTGATTTTCTTGTTGTAGGCTGTTGTACTAAGTTTGGTCTATTCAGATTTCTATTTCCTTTTTTTTTGTTTTTCACTTATTTCTGTTATAGTCGTTTCCCTTGCCTGTGTTGAGTATTTTCTCTGTTGTGTATTGCTCCTGGGTTGTACTACTTTGATGTATAAGGTATTTTCTTGATCTTGTTTGTAATAAGACTTTATATTTCATAAGTCTTCTTTCTCCTCTGTAGTCATCATAAGTGGCATCTGTATATTAATTTTTTGAATCATTTGTGGCTGTATTTGGTCTTCCTTACTGTACTGAGTCTGTTATCATTGTAATTCTTATTGTTGTATGTTATAATTTGGCAATTAGAGGATTTGGGGTCATATCATAATCACACTAAAAAGAAAATAATAATAATAATAATAGTACAAAAAATGAAAGTTATATCAAAAATAGCAAAGCTACACTAGTGCAAATAAAAGTAAAATAAGTGTATAATAAAGTAAATTTAAAGTTATAATGGAATTATTGTATAATAAAAATTTGTATAAAGTTTATTCTATAATACTACTAATCACTCTAAATTCCATTAATTCATGTTTGGAAACCCTAAATCTAAACTCTTTTACTCCTCATAAAGGCAAAAGTTTCTATAATTTGATCTAATAAATTAGTGCATAAATCAAGCTTTTGAAAGCTTCACGAAGTTTTACTTTGAACAAATCATAAAAGGTTTATAGTTAAAAATCATATTAGTTTCATTAGTAAGATAATCATCAATTAATAAAATTACATAAATAAACAAAATTAAATGAGGAATTTACATACAAAACACACAATTCTTAGTATTTTACATATCCAATACCTAAATTTTGATCTTTTAAAATTAACATTTTTTTCTATGCATTAAATAATGTATTTCTTTAAAAAAATAATGATGGTGTCATTTTTGATGTAATTGATATGACACTTAAAATATCACTAATCGAAGTACGAATCTTGATGTCAAAAGCAAGTTGATCCTAAGTTGAAAGTGGTAAAGATTAAGCATTTAAAATATCATTGGAAACTTTGGATATCAATTAAATCTCAAAGTAGCTCTTAAATAAGGAGTATTTATAGTCAAATCGAGCGTCTCGATGAGCCGGATCTAACAATCTCAAGATCTCATAATTTTGACTTCATTTGAGCATTCAAATACTAAAAATACATCAAATGATCAAAGGAATTATTTTGAGCCGTCCGATGGAGTGGAGTGGTACGGGTTTTGCATGTATCTACATAAACGTCACTCCTCCAATCTATAAATAGCTCATCATTCTTCACATGAGAGGAGACCAAGCAAGAGAGAGGAGAGAGCTCTAAAGCTTGAAAATCCTCAAGCAATCGTGCCACCACTTTCGGCGCGTAGACCACCCCATTGGTTGCCAACCCATTGGTCATGCCGTCATGCGTCGCCGTCGTCAACCGTCGTCGCCAGTCGTCATGTCACCATCGTCACGACCGTACTCGCGCTCACCATCATCACGGACGACCTTCATCGTCAGTCGTTGACCCCCACTGTTCACCATCATCTACTAGCAACTGTTACAACTTGAATGTGAATATGTAGCTGTTGTTGTCTGATTCTGGGAGTCCCATTGTCAGCCCTTCTCATATACAATTATGCAATTCCATTATTGGGAAGATTTTGTACTCTGAAACTGATACATAGTGGAAGATTTTTATTGGGCTAGGCCCCGTGATTTTTTTCTCTCTTTTCGAGATTTTTTCACGTAAAAATTTTGGAGTTTCTTGTTCACTCTTTAAATATCTATGTGTGTACTCGATTTCACAACAAATAAAGAACTTTCACTCTAGCTGGTTTCTAGCATGCAACGGTTTGGCGTCGTCGTGGGACGATTCCATTATTTCATCTTGTATGGCGACCAAGTTTCTCAACAAGATCAAAACCACCATCCATGTGGAGTATTTCAAGCTTTTAAGGAGCGCAAGTGAAGAATGAAGATTCATCAAACTTCATTCTTCAGATTTTATCGGCCCAGAGGGCAACTTTAATCTCAAAGATTATCGATATATTACGGATATCTAATTGATTATCGGTTAAAACTCGATACCAATGAGAAAAGACAAGGTCAGGATCAACTTTGGCTATAAGCTCAAATAAATATTTTGATTTGACCCATTCCACACAGGTTAATGTCATCGAGCAAATACTTTGATAAACAACCTCGGATAGGTCAAAAATCCTCAGCGGATTCAATTCAATCTCTTTCATACAAGTTGCGTCGAGTAACACTCGACAAACAACCTCGGATGGGTCAAAATCTCGGTGATTGATTCAACCTCTTCCATACAGGTTAACGTCATCGGTAATACTCTGACAAACAATCTTAGATATGTCAAAAATCCTCAGCAAATTTAGTTCAACCTCTTCCACATAAGTTAACGTCATCGAGCAACACTTTAACAAACAACCTCAGATAGGTCAAAAATCTTCAAAGGATCCAATTCGACCTCTTCCATACAGGTTAACGTCATCGAGCAACACTCTGACAAACAACCTCGGATAGGTCAAAAAATCTTCAAGATTGATTCCTGCATGCAGGTTAACGTCGTCGCGCTCACGAAAATTAATCTCGGATAGGTCAAAATCTCAGCAGTTCAATTCGACCTCTTCCATGCGGTTGCGTCATCAGTCACACTCGACGAACAACACCGGATAGGTTGAAAATCCTCAGCAATTTAATTCAACCTCTTCCAAGCAGGGTTAGCGTCATGAGTCACACTCGGACAAACAACGCGGATGGGTCGAAAATCCTCGGCATTCCATTCAACCTCTTTCCATCAGTTAGCGTCATTTGGGTAACACTCACGGAAAATTCGACCTCTTATGCGGTTAATGTCATCAAGTAAAATTTTGATAAACAACCTGGATGGGTTAAAAAATTCTCGGATTCAATTCACCTTTAAGTAAGTTAACATCAACAATTCTCAACTGTTAAACCATCCATTAAAATTTTAAGAAATCTAATTTTCTACAAGAAGAAATAGGAACTATGGACCGTCGCCTGTCATTACCGACGGTTATCGATGATCAACCATCGCCGGCCATCCCGTAATTATCGACGCCCACCATACCGTCATATGCGTTTACCACCGCCGTTATCATCCGCCCGCTTATCGCCGCCACTCGCTACCGCCGCACCATGCTGGCCATAATCGACTTCGACGGGCCGACCACCGTCGGCCGGCCAACTATCGCTCTGTAGCGCCGCCCGCCTGCTGCCGACTGCTGAGGTTACCGTTGACTACGGTTACCGCCACCGCACCATGCGCCGCCACATTTGACCATATCGCCGGCCGCTAACCACCACGCTTATCATCAAACCGTAACCACCGCCATAGGACACGCTCAATATCGCCGCTTCGTGCCACATAACCGCCACCGCCCGCATCGGACATCACCGTCAATCGTTCGCCGGATTATGCCACCGATCATCGCCAACGGCCGGATAAGGATAGTTCACGCTTTTCAGGGAAAACCAAAGTCGCCAGATGAATCCTGAAGTCTTGATCGCCTAACCCGTCGTGAGAGGTCGGCCGACATCTTTCAAGAAAAACTGGAGCTCACATGAACTCGGTCTTGATCGCCTAACTCGGTCCGACGAGGTCGACACCTTTTCGAGGAAAATTAGTTGCAAAGTATGAACTACTTGATCGCATCAACGACCTTCTCTCAAGAAGAGGGGAACACTCGAGCATATGAGGAGTGTGTCCTCTCCCTTGGCCCTAAGGGGATTTTTTATAGACCTCTTATAGGGGCAAAAAGATAAAAACTCGATGAAAATCGCCCAAAATCGTTCAAAACAGGCCAAAACGAGCCAAAACGGGCCAAAACGAAAAATTCTGCGCACGCGGGACAAGACTGCCGCTTCAGACGCTGGCCGTCTGGCCAGCGTGGTACCATTCCTCGACGCGTTCCTTTCGATCCCGCGACATCGATCACCACCGCGCTGACGCCGGCTCCTCTTCTTCGGCTAGACCACGATCGAGGTCCGCGAATACCACGATATGACGCCGACCCATTGTTACTCGGCCGTTTTCATGGCTCAGGACCCGCCAGCCAGACTGCACTCCGCATGGCCGTTTGCCTGAGGACCAAACCTGCGACATGGCCGCAGATATACCCGGCTTCATCCGAATCTGTGATTTTTCAGTCCCGCTTCGACGACCGGCTCAATGTTTGCTGTCTCCGGCCTGAATTGACCATAGCCTCGTGACTATTCCACATGTTGCACCTGCACTGCGACCATTGCCAAATTTCAGCTTGTCGAAAATCAGCCAAGAACCATTTCACGTCTTAAACCTTTCCACGTCCGTCTTCGACCAGAAAGTCCGCACCTCCTTTCTACAAAATGCACAACTCTCAAGAATTCCTTGTCGCCGTTTCACGTAATCCAACCCAAACCTGCAGAAGCACCATAAATGTCGGATGGGTCCATAACTCAAATCTGGCCCACGATACCTGTACATCCAGCGTCCGACCCGCTTGTGGTCATAATTTTGTGCTCCTTTGAAGATCCGTTCTCTCAAAATATATGGTTAATGGACTCGCAAATTTCATTGAAGATTTTGCTATTTTCAAATATTTAACGTATATATTTTTAAATGATTGAGATAATGTCATTGGATATCAATTAAATCCCAAAGTAGCTCTTAAACAAGGAGTGTTTATATTTATTGTATAATAAAAATTTAAAGTAAAATAGCAAAGCTACACAAGTGCAAATAAAAGTAAAATAAGTGTACAATAAAGTAAATTTAAAGTTATAATGGAATTATTGTATAATAAAAATTTGTATAAAGTTTAGTCCATAAAACTACTAATCACTCTAAATTCCACTAATTCATGTTTGGAAACCCTAAATCTAAACTCTTTTATTCCTCATAAAGGCAAAAGTTACTATAATTTGATCTAATAAATTAGTGCATAAATCAAGCTTTTGAAAGCTTCATTAAGTTTTACTTTGAACTAATCATAAAAGGTTTATAGTTAAAACTCATATTAGTTTCATTAAGATAATCATCAATTAATAAAAAATTACATAAATCAACAAAATTAAATGAGGAATTTATACAAAACACACAATTCTTAGTATTTTACATATCCAATACCTAAATTTTGATATTTTTAAAATTAATATTTTTTTTCTATGCATAAAAGAATGTATTTCTTTAAAAAAATAATGATGATGTCATTTTTGATGTAATAATAAAGAATTATGTGTTATTTAAGTAAATATGAAAGTTTTAGGTGAGAGTAGTTAGGGCTGTGCATAATTCGGTTTAAATCGAAAATCCGATTAAAATCGAATTGAAATTTTAAATTTGTATCAGTTTTTTAATTTTATTTTGGATTTAATTTTAGTTAAATTCGGTTTTTGGATTATGGATCGATTTAAAATTTGTAATCCAAAAAAAACCGAAAATTTAGCGTAGCCTTGGCAATTTGCTCACATCTTGTAATCACAAATCGATATTACGCCTAGGGGCCAAAAGCGATTAGGAGGCTAAAAGGGCAGCAAGAAGGCAATCCCAGGTCGCTGGCTTGTTCTCTACTTCTAGTTCTCTCGACTGTTCGACTCTTCGTTGTACATTTTCGTCTGTTCATGATTCATCGTTTCTCTTGGCTTCTCCCTTCTTGCCTCTCATCATCTCAAGGCTGGCGTTTTTTCCTTCTTCTCTAAGTTTTCTCTCGAGCTGGTCTCGCCTCGATTCTCGCCTCACAGATTCTGACCGCTGCCTGTCTCACAATAGCATTCAAAGAATGCAGATTTTGTCTCGATTCTCATGGATTCTTTTTATGCTGGACCGTTGGTTAGTGTATTTTGCTTTGGTCCCTTGGAGACTTGGAGTCGGAGTTGTTTACTATTCCAAATTTTCAATATATGCAACTCTTTCAGTATATTCTTTGTCATGTTTCATGAACTCTTAAGTAAGTAACCCTTCATGGCTTATATTTCATTTGAAATGAGTGGGATTATCTTTGTATGAACTTCTGTATTTTTTTATAAGATGTCATTTTTTCTGCATTGTATTCATATTCATATTTAGGTATTCTTTATATATAGATACTTTGAATTTTGAAAGTTGTAGGAGATAAATAGTAGCTTGCTTAATAATTTTTTTAGTGAAATCTTAAAGAATAAGAAAAATATGCTTAATGTTGTTTTTAAATTAAAGGAGGTATTAGGTTTATGCTGATTTTAAATTTATGCATAACATAACGAAGTTATGATTAAGTGTAAAATAAAACCTTAGAAAGTCATGTTAGCATCAGAGAAATCAATTTTATTTCTTATTAGAAAGATCTATTGTGTTGAATGATTTTTTTGTGCTAGGATAATTAGTAGAAATAATATGGAGTGCAAAGAATATTTATATGGTGTTTATTGAATCAAAAAATCATATTATTAATTACCATTTTAGTTGAAGTAAATGAAAGTTACTACAAGGGTTTTGTTTTTTACATAAGAGGTTTAACGTAATCAAGATCGAGTGTATCATATATAATTTTTAATTTTTTCTACTCTCATTTGGCTTATTCTTTATTGATCTCTTTACACTTTGATTAGATGTCTCATTGTGGAGAGAGTTATAACATGATTGGTTCTTCCCAAAATCAAACACCTATCAGCCAAGATAATATCCATTGTGTTGCAAGTGCTTCAAGTAGCAAATCATGTTTTGAAAAGAGAACAAGAAAGACAGTCCGACCAAGATCTGATGTCTGTGATCATTTTACTAAATTTAATAATTCCGATGGAGAAAAGATGAGTAAATGTAACTATTGTGGGAAGACTTATCATAGTGATACAAAGCTTAATGGTACTACAACTTTACGGACACATCTTTCTGTATGTCAGAAGAATCCTCATAATATGAAAAAAAGTCAAACTCTACTAGTATTACAACCTAGTAGCAAAGGTGAACAAAATACTGGAGGTCTCAAAGCTTGGAGGTTTCATCAAGAAGCTATTAAAAAAGCTTTAGCAGCCATGGTAATTATGGATGAATTATCATTCAAACATGTTGAAGGATATGGGTTCAAATATTTTATGACTCAATGTTACCCAATGTTTAAAATACCTTCCCGTTGGACACTCACTCATGACTGCTTTGAATTTTACTTAGATGAGAAGAATGCTTTGAAAAAAATATTACGAGATTCAACTACAAGGGTTTTCTTGACAACCGACATATGGACATCAATTCAGAGAATTAATTACATGTGTCTAACCGTGCACTATATTGATGAAGATTGGAAGTTAAATAAGAGAGTCATTAATTTTTGTCTCATATATACATGAGGGAAGATTATCAAGGAGATAGAGAGATGTTTGATTGATTGGGGTATTAATGATTTACAATCACAATTGATAATGCTCCAATAATGGTATTATCAATCATTTGAAGAAAAATTTTCTAAACGCGAGGGGAAGTGTTCTTGATTGTAAGTTCTTATGAGATGTGTTGCACATATTATAAATCTTATTGTTCAAGATGAAATTAAGGAGGTTGGTAAATCTATACAATGTATAAGAGCAGTAGTGAGGTATATTAGACAATCACCATCAAGACTTTAAAAATTCAAAGAATGCATTGAAATTGAAAAAATACAAAGCAAAAGCTTGTTGTGTTTGGATGTACCTACAAGGTGGAATTCTACATATCGATGTTAAAGTCTTCAAAAGCTTTTGAGAGATATGAAGAGGTTGATCCTCAATTTAGAATAGAGTTGAAGAAGTGGATGCAAATCATGGTGGAGGTGGAGTTCCATGTGATGGTGATTGGGAGAATGCAAGAAGGTTTGTTACATTCTTAGAAATATTTTATGAACTGACTCTGCGCATTTACGATTTTTTATATGTCACTTCAAATACATTCTTTCATGAGATTGCAGAGGTCCAATGTGTGCTTCAAAGTTGGGAATCCCATAATGATGTCGAAGTTAGTAGCATAGCAAAAAAAATAAAATTAAAGTTTGATAAGTATTGGGGTTGTGTTGATAAAATGAATATGAATATTTATCTTGCACTTGTACTTGATCCCAGGTTCAAACTTAGATATATTGAATTTGTTGTAGTGGATATGTATCCTGGCTTGGAGAGGGCTAATTTGGCACGAGCAATAAGGTCTAGCTGTTATGATATATTTTATGATTATAAGATGAAGTTAGTTAACATGAATATAGATGAAATTGCACCTGACATAAGACAAAATATTGTTGAAAGCCAACATGATCCATGGGATGGGGGGAGAAAGTACATGATGGTTGAGAAGTTTAAGAGGCATAATTATGAGAGAGATGATCTTGAGAGTAAAATAGACTTAGATAAATACTTGGCTGAAGACTCTGAAGTTATGCAAGATGACTTTAACATTTTAACATGGTGGAAGGTTAATGCTCCAAGGTTTCTCATCTTATCTCAAATGGCTAGAGATATTTTGTCTATAGCAAGTGAAGTCTACTTTTAGTATTGGTGGTCATGTTCTAGATGCTTTTAGAGCTCTTTATCTCCTAAAATAGTACAAGATCTTATTTGTGCCCAAGATTGATGAGAGCAAAGTGGACAAATGAGCACAATGTTGAGGAGAACATTCGATATTAATAAATTTGATGAAGGTATTGTTATATCTTTTAGACATTTTCAATTACTTACAACACTTTTTTTTTCACATACATCACTACCAAACTATATTATGCATTAATACTTTTCTTTCAGATCTATTGAAGGTTATAGATGATACAACCTTTTGGTAAAGAATTGAAATGATACAATCATACTGAGATCTGATCTACACATACACTCATACAGAGTAATATATACATATACTCATATACATCATTATATGCTATACTGAAATGATACATTTTGGTAGATTCTTTTATGATTCCCCACCTAGTGGGATTAAGGCTTGTTGTTGTTGTTGTTGCTTGCTGATTAGAACTTCTAGTCTTCTATTGAAATGATACTGAAATGAAACACTGTTCAGCAATATAGATTAGATTATTTCTTGTGATGCTCCCTTTATGAATTGAACTTAGTCTTCTATCTTTACTGTTTGGTTTAGGGTGGCAGCTATTGGCCTCTTTAGGATTTGCTTAGCTTTGATTTTTTTCAAATATGTTTGGTTGTTTTCCTGGTTTGGGTTGGTGTTTTCTTTTTGTTGGTTGAAAAATACCCCTTCTTGCACTGGCTATTGGTATTGAATCCCTCTTAATAAGTTGTTTCAGATGATGCCTGACATTATGAATCTAACTCTGAAGCAGAATAAAAAGTCTCTAATAAAATTAGCTTGCAAGATTCAGGAATAGCAGCTTGCATGTATATGTCATGCAAGATTAAGACATTGTAATCTTTAACAAGTAGCCATGTTCATTATGGAAAGAAACACAGAAGCTATCTTCATATTCCCGTGCTAAACTGCTACTTGCTGACGCCCTCTTTCTAGTGTACTTCTGTTTAATGGAAAGTAAGGCAACTAAGCATTCAGGATGTACCATTTTATTTTGACTGGGACAGGTAGACACAGTTTTCTCTTATATAAGATATCAAATTAATTGTGGATGCTCTTATAGTCTTAAATCTGTTTGTTGTCCTATTTCCTGATATTTGCTTCTTGGTCGATGGTCTTTGGATGTGGTGTTTTTACTTTTTCTACATTGGTGGAGGTTTCATTAGCCTATTTGTGGAGGTTTTTCCTCTGTCATGATACGCTTTGTCTTATTGTTATGCCTTTGGGTCATTGATGTTATGCCTTTGTCTATGCCTTGTCTTGTTGCCTGTTGGGTTGTGTTGTTACTCATATTCTATTTATGCTTTGGAGACTTGGAGTTGTTCACTATTCCTGAATCCTGAGGCGTTCTAGTTTGTGTGGTATTGCTTATCTTGAAATCTGAATGGTAATGGATTATTTATTATGCTTTGGAGACTTGGTATTGTTTATCGCTTCAAAATTGAATTCAATGAATGATGATTAAAATTAAAGCAGATTTTCCAAATGTATTATTGGCTTCTTTCTTATACATTTTTCTCATTTGCTCTAATTTTTTTCTGTTTAAATGGCCCAAACTCCTTCTTTCAAAGCATCATTTCGAAAGAAGAGTTTTTATATATTAAGTACATAGTAAGTAGATCAAGATCTTGTTATAACTTATGTTGGAATGATGAAATTTTGCATCATTCTTCTTGTCTCTTATGCTCTTCCGCTACTTATCCCTTCACCCATGAACCGCACCTTCTATACTCCTCCTTACACTTAGTTTGGTATTGCTTATTTTGTTATGAGTGAGGTAACATTTCTGAATTTTAATTCTTCAGAATGTGCTATCAGACTTTCAGTGAATGCACAGTATAGTTTGGGGATGTTTAGCGGATATGGCTCATGTTACATTTCATTTACTACTGTCGATAGCATTATATGTTATTGTAACCCTCAAATCTGGAGTTTGGATGCTAACATATTCTGCTGTTCTTAGTAATTTTTTGACTGAGCCTGAGCATTTCTTTTCTTTTAAATTTTACTTTTATTTTTTAGTCTCTCTTTTGTTTAATCTCCTATTTCTAATCATAATAAAAGATGTCACCCCTGATCCAATTGTCACAAAGAACATTTGTAGAGTTAACTGCAAGCATAAACAGTTTAGTATTTTAAGCAATTAATCAGAAACTATGAGCATTGAGGAGCACGCCGAGGTAAATTCTGTTAGATTTTTTTCTTAAAAAAGTTCTTATATTTATGTATTTGTTCATTTGTTGCTTTCCGCTTTCCACTTTTTAGATCTTTTAATGTTATTGCTTATCAAGTTCAACCACTTATATCGTGTTTTGTAGATTATCATTTCACTTGATAAAGAAATATGCAAAAGTTAAAATGACACTTTGTTATAATGGAACTCTTTCACCGAACGCCGGATAATCTTGATCATGCTTCCTTTTTAAATGTGGAAGAGAATTAGAGAAATTGAAAATGTTTATGAATTATGAATGTTTATAAATATTTATGAATGCTTATGATATGTAATTATAATCTTAAATGTGGAATGTTTATGAATGTTTGTAATATTGCAATTGAAAATTTTCTTTTGTTAGCATATAAATTTTATTGGATTAATGACAAATATGTTATGTTATTAAAAATGGTGTGAAAGAAAAGATGTTTGAAGAAATATATTTCATCACATTACAGGTGTTATGTTAATTAGTGCCCTTTAAGTAATATATTTAATATTTATTTTTTTAAATCAGAATTCAGAAATATAAACCTGTTTCGAAAAATATGAGTATATTTGTTTCAAAAAATATAAATCATAAAGGAATTCTGAAATCTGCATGTAGTGGAAGTGTGGAACCGTGGAAACAAAAAAAAAACCGTGAAATATGCTTTTTTAATTAAATAATAGGTTTTTAAATTTTAATAATTTTCGATTTTTTAAAAACCGAACCGAAAATCCAAATTTTTTTTTTTTTTTGGATTGGATTAGTTCTGATTATATTAAATCTTATACGGATCGAATTTTCGGATTATGAATTTCAAACCGAACGGATTACCAAATTAAAAAACCGATCCGTCCAATCCGACCGAATGCACACCCCTAAGAGTAGTTGCTGGTGGTGGACATTAGCATCAATCTTTAGAAAAAAAGTTTTAATATTCTAGAGATTTCTAAGCTCTTTCTAATTGCTTAGGGCAGTTTGAGGTGGAGATTGTGGCTCTATTTATTATTTTTCAAAGCATCATTTTAATTATTTTTTATTAAAATTTTAGAACATTTTATCGGGCAATCTATGTTAACACTTTTAATTATATACAATATGTTCATCATTTATGTATCCTAATGATCTTGAAATTGAGTGATTTTAAGCTCATTAGATTTGTTTCATTAATAAACTCAATTTGATTATAAACATGCAAGGTTTAAATATCATTCAATTTTTAAATTAATATTATGAAGTTTTTTAGTACACTTCAACTGCTTGATTTGAGATCAATCGACTTGGATCGAGTCATTTTTGGCATCGTTAAGTGCATTTAGTTTGAAAAATAAAAATTATTAAATAAAAGCTCGAATGATCTTTAGTTTAATTCTAAAAGTTTTTAATCCACAGATCGAATAAAGTTTTTAGTGATGTATCAATTAGTTTAATTTTAATCAATAATTAAAAACATATAATGATAATTTGATCATAAAATAAATCAAGTGGTTCAATCAAATCAAAACCACTTCACTAATTCTGTGATTTAATTGCCTGTTCAACCCAATTCTTTGGGATTTTTGACAAAAATAATGTGTGGCTCATTAAATTAGACAAAAAAAATAATTTAAAGTTGAACTTGAATCAGTAAAACCAACCGTTTCATTTTTTTTTTTTTTTAACTCATGAGTTATATGCAACATTGAAGATCCCATCAAAAATTTTAAGAAAACTATTTCAAAAATTTTAAGAAAAAGAAAATTTTTATCATAATATCCTAATCTAAATTATATTAAAATAAATTTAAAAATAATTGTAATAAATATGAAAATAAAGTGTGATTTGGGACGTCTGGGCAGTGTGGTGCGATCTGCATCGTACTTATCTGCATTTTAAAGAATCTATAGTGAGAAAGTTATATTTTTTAATCTAATTTAAGCTAGAAAATTTTAATTTAATATTTATAAAAAAAAATTATATATAAATCATAACTTCTTATATAAAATTTTTATCATTATTTTTTATATAATTTCGGCTATCTCAAATAGTCCCAAATTTTAAAATTATTAAATAAATATTATTCAAAATTTTTTTGTTTTAATTCAGAAGAAATTCAACCTTGAATTCGGATATTAACCCCGTTCCACACCCGAATGTCCATAGCTAAAAACATACCACGTGGCACCGAACCAATAGCAAAAACAATTACCGACCGTTGATTCCTGATCGAACGGTTCGTCTTGTAGTCGGCCCGACGCTAATCCTGGTCTCACGAGTCACGCCCGCACCGACCACTGCATCACTCCCGCCCGTCCACCAGTGTTCACCCCTATAAAATTCCCCCTCCGTCGAGTCAGGAAGAAGTAACAACCGGAGCCAAAAACAACCGAGCTGGCGCTAAGCGGCGAGATAAATCCGGCGAATGGCGAGCAGACCAACCGGGAGACGGTTCTCCTTCTCTACGAAGCCATAGAGACCCGCGACCCTGAGCGCGTTCAGCGGCTCCTCGCCCCCGACCTCGACTGGCGGTTCCACGGCCCCCGCTCCCACCAGCACATGAAACGCCTCCTCACCGGTGAGCGCGACAGGTTCCATTTCCTCATCCATTCGATCGAAGCTCTCGGCCCCATAGTTGTTGCAGAGGGCACCGACCTCGCCGGCTCCGCCTTCTGGGTTCACGCCTGGACTGTTTCCGACGGGATAATCACTCAAGTTCGTGAATATTTCAACACTTCCGTCATCGTCACCTGCGTCGCCGGCTGCTGCCGCCCCGTGTGGCGGAGCAGTATTCCTGAGAGCGTCAGCAAGCATCTCCCTTCCCTCGTTCTGGCTATCTGAGATAAGAGAGAAATAGAGGCGAGTTGCCAGAATTGGTTGGCTTTGGTCTCACCGCCTTTTTTTCTTTTTTTTTTTTTTCTGCTTTATTTATGTGACGTTTTATTTGATGGAAGAGATATGATCTGTTTTTATTATGTTGAAAAGTGAAGGTGAGTAGTGATAAAATTTGGCTAAGGGTATTTTTATAAATTTTCTTTCATTGTTAGAGTGATCTAAAAAATGTCAAAGAAATGAACTTTATTTTGAAATAAATATAATCTAAATTTAGGGGATTTACATAGTTCTCTTTAAATTCTTTTAGGATACTTATGTATATTTATATAGTATTGATATGATAAAAATTCCACTAGACGAGCGAATCGATTCTAAATCAAACCAGATCAATCACTTATTATCAATCGATTAAACACGAAAGTTATACTCAAATCGAGCGTCGAATGGATCTAACAAGCCCAAGATCTCACAATGAATTTCATTTGAGCATTCAAATACACAAAATATATCATATGATCAAAGGAATCATTTTGAGCCGTCAGATAGAGGAGTTGTTTGGATTTTGTATGTATTTACTGAGACGCCACTCCTCCAATCTATAAATACTCTCATTCTTCATATGAGATGCCAAGCAAAGAGAGAGGAGAGCTCAAAAGCGAAAATCCTCCGCATAATCGTTACTCACTACGTCGCCTACCAGTGGTTACCGCCGCCACGTCACCGCCATCCGATCCTCACCGTCGTTAATCTCCGCCGGTCTCCATCATGACCTTCATCGTCATGATTGTTGCTCACTATCATCGCTACCACCAAGAATCATAACCTCAACGTGACTATATGTTGTCTGATTTGGGATTCCACATGAGCCCTTCTCATACACAATGTAATCCCGCTATCGGAAAACTGTACTCCAAAATAAATATATATTAAAAACTTTTACTATAGTCTAAAATATTGAGAGCAATTGAGTTAATTTATCGTTGCTTAATTAGTTATAGGAGGATTCTTCTGAAGTGAAGAAGGTGTTTCTTTCTCGATATAAGATTTAGTATGCGATTGCAAGGGTATGTTATTTGCATAATTAGAAGTTATCTTTTTACGTAAAGCCAAAATGGGGTTAAGCATATGATGATATTGAGAAAAAATTAACAACTCAAAATGACCTTATGCCAATATTCATTATGTAAAGAATCAATATAGATATATTTTACTAAAAAAATTAGAGTAAATGAAAGTTCAAATATGAATATTGGCAAATAAAAAATAGTAATCTTCTTACATATTTATCAAATTCCTATTATTAGCTCTAATTGTTTCCATTATAATAGCCTTTAGATAGAAAAGAGAACAAGATTGGTACATCATCTTATAAAAGTCTACATTATTTCATCTATTTTTCATCTATTCTTGATATGTTACTGAAAAATCCACCAGTTCAAGCATGAATTCTGATGTATGTGTTATTGAATATCTCTTGTGATGAAAATCTTAATCTTCTAATCATATAGCTAATAAAAAACACATTGATGGGATCAAAAGTAATCGGATCCCGAGTCTAGTTTAGACGATATCAAATATTTAAAATATAATTTAAAACTTTAGAATATCATTTTGATACTTGATTTGCTACTAAATATGATAAACTTATAGTCAAATCGAGTATCTCGACGAGATGAATCTAATAAGCCCAAGAACTCTTAATTTTGACTTTATTTGGTCATTCAAATGCTCAAAATACATCTCATGATCAAAGAGATTATTTTGAGTATTCCAATGAAGTGATTTGGATTTTGTCTATATTTACAAGGAATGTCACTCATAATCTATAAATAGCCCCTCATTCTTTGAATAAGGGGACCTAAATTGGAAATGAGAGAGAGTTCTAATACTTGAAGAATCCCTGAATAAAATCAGAATCGTTTAGCTACTAGTATTCATTGTCACCGGTCGCCACCGCATGACCATCGTCGGATTTTCGTCGAACCGCCGTTAAACAACCATCACTGGATCACTGCCGGCTGCCACCACTGTTCGCTGCCACCGGGCCACTATCGTCGGACACCGCCACTAAAATGCCGCCCAATTATCGCGGCCCAACCTCCACCATTGGATTGCCACCGGACCGTTACGACAGTGCTATCGCCACCACCACGCCGTCATCGATCGTTTGTTAGTCGCTACCTCAAATGAAGCATTCGTCACTAATCCTGTAATATTTTTTGCAAAAACTTATTCTTGATAGCTTACCTTCTCCAACTTTGGAGATATGATAATAATTGTAACAAATACTGATATAATAAAATTATTTTAACTCGGCTTAGCCCCATAATTTTTCTCTACTTAGATATTCCACGTAAAAATCTTGATGTCCTTCTAACTCTTTTTCTGTGTGAGCGAAATCTTCTTGTAAGGCAAAGACATTAAATTCTTTCACTTTGATGACGTGAATCTTCTTGTACACAAAAATTCTTAATATATTGATATGACCCTAAAAGTTCTACTAGTCGAAGCAATTTTTTTGATGTTAAAAGCAAGCTGATCCGAAGTTGAAACTGGTCGAGATCAAGCACTTAAAATATCATTGGAAATTTTGGGATATCAGTTAAATCTCTAAATAGCTCTTAAACATGGAGTGTTTATAGTCAAATTGAGCGTCTCGACGAGCCGGATCTAAGAAGTCCAAGATCTCACAATTCCGACTTCATTTGAGCATTCAAATACTTAAAATACATCAAATGATCAAATGAATCACTTTGAGTCATCCGATGAAGTGGAGTGGTTCAAATTTTACATGTATTTATAGAGACGTCACTCCTCTAATCTATAAATAACCCCTCATTCTTTATATGAGGGGACCCCGAAGCAAGAGAGAGGAGAGAGCTCTAAAGCTTGAAGATCCTCCAAGCTCAATTGTGCCATCACTCGACGGTCGTCAACCACCGCCGCCGGCCGCCGCTGATCCTCGCCATCATCAATCTCTGTCGATCTCCATCACGACTTCGCATGACGCCCCACGCTGTTCACCATCATCTGCAACCACTAGCAACTGTTACCACTTGAATGTGACTACATAGTTATTGTTCCCTTCTCATATACAATTATGTAATCCCGTTATCTGAAAAATTTTGTACTATGAAACAAATACATAGTGGAAGATTTTTACTGAGCTAGGCCCCGTGATTTTTTCCTTCTTTTTGAGGTTTTTCACGTAAAAATTTTAGAGTTTTTTTTGTTTACTCTTTAAATACCTGTGTGTGCTGGATTTCATAACAAGGCTAAGGCGTAAATTTTCGCTCTACCACAACTGATTTTCTAGCACGCAATAATTTGGCGCCGCCTGTGAGAATTGATTCTCATTATTTCATCTTGTATAGCGACCAAGTTTTCCAACAAGATCAAAACTACCATCGAGGTGGAGCATTTCAAGCTTTTGAGCGCAGTAAGAATGAAGATTCATCAAACTGCTCCTTCGATTTTGCCAAAACTCAAATTAAGATCACCATGTTAATATGTTAAGCATCTAATCGATTACCATCCCAAGAAACAAGCTAAAGTTGGAGAATATTTCAACATTGAGAAGAGATATAGCTTTGCAAATTATGATTTTTCAATCATACTCATGGAAAAACAAGACCAAGGTTAAGGAGCAACTTTGGCTACAACCACAAACGGATGTTTTGAATTGACCTCTTCCATGCAGGTTAACGTCATCGAGTAAAGACTCTGACAAACAATCTCAAATAGGTAAAAAATTCTCAGCGGATTCAATTCGACCTCTTCCATACAGTTAACGCCATCGAAAACACTCGACAAACAACTGGATAGGTCAAAATCCTCTGGATTCAATTCAACCTCTTCCAGAGGTTAACGCCATCGTAACACTCGACAAACATCCTCGATAGGTCAAAATCCTTAGCGGATTCAATTCGACCTCTTCCATACAGTTAACGCCAGTAACACTCGACAAACAACCTCGGATAGGTCAAAATCCTTAGCCCAATTCAATCTCTTCCACAGTGTTAATGTCATCGTAACAATAAATAACCCGGATGGGTCAAAATCCAGATTCAATTCAACCTCTTCCATAAAGTTAACATAATGGGTAACACCCCGACAAACAACCTTGATAGGACAAAATCCTCAGATTCAATTCAACCTCTTCCACAGTTAACGCCACCGACAAACAACCTCTGGGATGGGTCGGATGAATTCAATCTCTTCCATATAAGTCATCAGTCACACTCTAACAAACAACCTCGGATAGGTCAAAAATCCTCAGCGGATTCAATTCAACCTTTTCCATATAGGTTACCATCATTGAGTCACACTCTAAAAATAATCCCGGATAGGTCAAAAATCTTCAGCGGATTCAATTCAACCTCTTCCATACAGGTTAATGTCATCGAGCAAACACTCTGACAAACAGCCTCGGATAGGTCAAAAATTCTCAGAGGATTCAATTCAACCTCTTCCATACAGGTTAACGTCATCAGGTAACACTCTAACAAACAACCTCGGATGGGTCAAAAATTCTCAGCAGATTCAATTCGACCTCTTCCATACAGGTTAACGTCATCGGGTAACACTCTGACAAATAACCTCCGATGGGTCAAAAATCCTCAGCGGATTCAATTCAACTTCTTCCATACGTGTTAACGCCATCACTGACAAACAACCTGGATAGGTCAAAAGGTTGGTGGACTTCCACGGCCTCTTCCACGTGTTAACGCCATCGGTAACACTCGACAAACAACCTCGGATAAAAAAATTCGATTCAACCTCTTCCATACGCACGCTATCGAATAACACTCAATAAATAACCTCGATCCTGGATTCTAACCTCTTTCATACAAGTTAACGCTATCACTCACAAACAACCTAGGATCGGTCAAAGGTCCTTGGTGGACTTCCGTCTCTTCCACACGTTAACGCGTCATTGGTAACACTCGATAAACAACCCGGTTGGGTCAAAATCCGGATTCGGGAACCTCTTCCATACAGTTAGCGTCATTGAGTCACTCGACAAATAATCTTGATAGGTCAAAATCATCACCATCGCTAACCACCGCGCCGGCTTGCCACCACTACATCAGGTTGCCACAGAATACCATGTGGGCCGTACTGCGCAATACCACCGCTGATCATCGCCGCGGTTACCACCATCGACTACTCGCTGGTCACACCGCCACCACTGACATCATTACTGGCCATCACTGCTGCCGGTACCGCATTATCGCACGGCCACCGTTGTGCCGAATTATCGCCGACCATTTTCGGTACCACTATCTACCGGTGCCACCCACCACTATTACCGCCACCATCGCATCATCAACCACCATCTTCGGTTATCGCTGATGATTGCCTCAAACCTCGGTCCGAGGGTAGTTACGCTGAGAAAACTGAGCGGCCAGACTAAGTTTGATCATCTCAACGCGATCCGACGAGGTCGATACCTCTTTCTAGGAAAAGGTTGTGAACTACGGGTCTTGATCGCCTCCAAACCCTCGATCTAACGAGGTCACACCTCTTCGAGAAAACTGAGCCTGTATGAACTACAGTCTTGATCAACTTCGGTCACGAGGACGCCTCTTCGAAAAAAACTGGAGCCTTGCCGTATGAACTACGGGTCTTGATCACCTCCGAACCTGGTCGATCCAACGAGGTCAGTTGACACCTCTTTCGAGGGAAAACTGGAGCCTTGTCGTATGAACTACGGGTCTTGATCGCCTCCGAACGATCTCTTCTTAAGAAGAAGAGGGACACTCCAAAGATAGAGGAGTGTCCTCTCCCCCTGGGGATTTTATAGACCCATATAAGGGAAAAATGTCAAAATCATTAAAACCACTCAAAAGGGCGAACGGGCCAAAAGGGTGAAACGGACATTTTCGCATACGGCCAGTATCGTGCACAAGCGATTTTTGCGTGCTGGTTTTACTCCGGCCGCCCGGCCCAGCTGGCCAGCGCTCCGACACCAACTCCTACCAACAAGAATCAGCGACCAGTGTCGGCCCATTCAACCCGCTTATTCGCAAGACCGCCGCCATTTTGCAACCATTGTGGCCACGCCTGGTCCACGACGCTCTGACCGCCAACCTGAGACCCGCTCGCGAATCGCCCCAGACGACTGGGACCGCCGATCCGGCTTCCTCATACCGTTTCAGCGACCCGCCACCCGCTTCGAACCCGTTCATCCCGTTGTTGCAAAACCGCCGGCCAGCAACCCTTTCCATGGTCCATCCAACCTTTCCACCGCCCAGTTTTGACCGTAGGGCAGGCGCCTCAAGAGCTGTAAGTGCAAATACATAACCCCAAATTCACACCAACGCTGCACTGCATTACATCCGCGTGATCTACTTTCGTGATCATAATTTTGTGCTCTTGTGAAGATATGTTCTCTCAAAATATATGGTTAATGGACACACAAATTTAATTGAAGAATCTGCTATTTTCAAGTATTCAACATATACATTTTTGGATGATTGAAATAATATCATCCAAAAATAAGTGGGCAACTGATATGACCCTGAAAATTCTTAGTCGAAGCACAAATTTTGATGTTAAAAGCAACGATCCAAGTTCAAACGAGATCAAGCACTTAAAATATCATTAAAATTTTGGGATATCTTAAATCCCTAAATAGCTCTCAAACATAGAGTGTTTATAATAAATCGAAGGCCTCTGAGCGGATCTAAAAGCCCAAGATCTCACAATTTCGACTTTATTTGAACATTTAAATATTTAAAATACATCAAATATCAAAGCAATCATTTTGAGCCGTCCGATGAAGTGGAGTGGCTTGGATTTTGCATGTATTTATAGAGACGCTACTCCTCCAATCTATAAATAGCCCCTCATTCCTCATATGAGGGGACCTCAAGCAAGAGAGAGGAGAGAGCTCTAAAGCTTGAAGATCCTCCAAGCACAATTGTGCCACCACTGGCCGTCCAACCACCGCCACCATCGCCGCCGATCCGCCAATCTCTCGGTCTCCATCATGACGACCTTCTTCATTAGTCGACATCCCTTGCTGTTCACCATCATCTGCTCTATTAGCAATTGTTACCACCTGAACGTGGCTACATAGTTGTTGTTCACCTCTCATATACAATTCTGTAATCCCGTTATCGGGAAAAGTTTGTACTCTGAAATAGATACATAGTGGAAGATTTTTACTAGGCTAGGCCAAGTGATTTTTTCCCTCTTTTCGAGATTTTCCATGTAAAAATTCTGGAGTTTTCTTGTTCTCTCTTTAAATACCTGTGTGTGTGCTAGATTTCATAACAAGACTAAGACATAAATTTTCACTCTACCACAACTGATTTTTAGCACGCAACATACATACATATATATATAATTGCATAAGAGGTGTTACATAATCAACTCCTTTAAAAGTTATATTCGTGTTTTATATTTTGTTGCTACAGAACTATAATTAATATATAAAAAAAGCTTCAAAATATGAGATTGTATTCAATCTTTCTTCTTGATGACTTCAAAATCATTTGAAATATATGCCTAGTCATAATAGCCATCTTTAAACTTTTTGTTGTTAGTTTTCCTTTTTTGAGCTTTTTTTGGTGCTCCTCTTTTAATATTTTATTGGCTTCCTTCTAAAATCTAGAGATTGTTTCTCCTTCTCTGTCCCTCACCCAGCATTGATGAAAGGGTCATGTATATCCATTGTCATCTTAAACACCATTATTTGCTCCTTGATTGTTTTAGGCTAATATGAAAACAAAATTATTCTTGGCTACACCCAATTTAATAAACCTCTTATGTAATTAATGCATAGAATAGTTTAGGAAAATTCATTGTGGATCTTAGTATCATATATATTAACATTAGGCCTTAGGTAGTTTGACTTGAGATAGAGTTGTTTGATAGTGAATAGATGGTTATTGAGATCTTCATAGTTTTGTATTTCTATAATTAGTTTCAATTTAGAGGGCATTAGAGCATGAATGATGAAATAAATTAAGCATTTCCAACTATGATCCATGATCTCTATATCTTTGCACTTGTCTTTTAAGAGTTATTGTGAACTTACTTCCATCTTTTATCTTTCGTCCAAAAATGAATTTGTCATTTTTTCTCACAACTTTAAAAGATTTTTATTCATCTCTGAAAATCAAGAGAATATTTAGTTTTTTATCTAAGAAATTCATTATAAAATTTTCTTATATAAGAAAAATGTTATTTAATAATATCATAAATATTTTTGGGCTTATGGATCATTGTCCTCATGGAGCTCTAAAACATGATAACAATCACTTGTTGTAGGTAGGGATTATTTGAGAGCCCTTTGTAATTTGTTTAATGTTTTCTTTTGAGTTTCTTGATGTGATCATGATTGGATTTGTTGTTGGTGTTGGCAAAGAAATCATGAATCATAAAGTTCTTATTATTTGCAAGTCATCTTGGCCTAGTGGTGGAAAGATTTTGTTTCAACCAAGAGATATAGGGTTCAATCCTTGAACATATATTGTGTATATGTGAATTTGCCATTAAATTGGCTCAAATGCCTCCATGCTCATATATATGTATATATTTTTTTATAAAATGAAATTATTTTACCTCAACAAGCCTCGGCTCAACACTCGGATGATTTCAAAACTAGTAATAGAGGTTGACCAACAATTATACAACCAATTAAATTAAAATAATATGGATATAAAATTAGGAATATTTTTTATGATAAAAAATTGAAGAAGATTAAGCTATATGCTTCACCAAAGTTATAACCCAACAAAGAATTTATGTTAATAATAAAAAATAAATAATAATCATATAGAGCATTACTCTAAATATACAAGTGTTTGTTAGATTCATATTCTTTTGAACTCATGACATGGATAAATGAGTGGAGATTTTAGAAATTTTTCTTAAGAGGGCACAAACTTGTCCAATTATATTTCTCTTATTCAATCCTTAAAATAGAAACAAGTATTCATCGATAAGAAACATACATCAACGAACTCAATTATCAAATTTAAATATTTTGTTTCCAAAAATAATTTCAACAATTCTATAAAATGGGGTAATTTAATCATAATTTACTTGGTGAGGTGATGATTGGATTAGTGGTAACCTTGCTCTTTGTCCTTGAGTAAAATGTGAGGAGTAAAGAGAAACCAAAGGAAGGAGAGAAGTGAAGAAGAAACTAAGTGAGGCAGTAGATGACCTAGCCTTTTTTTTTCATGCAAAGGAGAGAAGAAGGGGTGGGCATGACTTAAGGTGAAAGAAATTTTAATTTTTTAAGTTGAGCCTAAATGATTATTGGCTTAGAAATTAATGAGACATCAGTGATTAGATTGTGCCTTAAACTTGCATATCTTAACAATTTTTCCAAGGTTCAAGCATTAGTAAAGTAAAATTGAAGTGATGAAGATTGGAAGTTGGGTTTAGGGCTACAAGACTTATAAGATTTTGAAGTGCTCAAAATTACAATTTTTCAAAAAAATGTAACTTAAAAAAATTATTTCAACATATAATGTATATATCATGATAGATAGTGGGGCTACAAATGAACAGAGCCATGCCAAGCATGTGCACGTTCGAGTTCAAGCTTGTTTATCATTACCAAGCTTGAGATCAATAGAGCTTTTTAAGTGGCGTTCAAGCTTGAGCTTGTTTAACATAATCGAGCTTTAGCTCAATTCGAGTATATTCACGAGCCTGATTCAAATTAGATTGCCAAGCTATGACGTTTATTTTAATTTGTATATGGGGGACACCACACAGATCTAAGAGTGTACTTATTGAGGTGATCGGGTATGATATCAAGGAATAGTGTACTATCTCAAAAAATAGAAATCACTACCCTACGATGGACCTAATCATCTAATATGAACTCCTAAGACATTATGGTCTTTGAATATACCAGAGATTTTCCCCTATTTTACATGTATGAATAAAGTGGGGTTTATTTAAACTGGGGTCTAAAGTTTTTATGGGGGCAAGCCCCCATAGTTAATTACATCCTAAGGAATGTGAGTTCTTTAGGAATACTCTCAATTAAAGTAGGTAATTATTGTCTCCAAAGATTTCAAAGATAGGACTATCAATGAGTTGGCTATGTTTAAAAAATCAAATGAGACAGATCAAAAGGAGAGACTTATTATTGAAGCTAAAAGAAGATGAGTAGGAGATGCTCATGATACTAGGAAGCCTAGTGAGCATCCCAAACTATCCTATAGTTGAGCTTTATATATTTGAAATTGGAGAGAATTATATATTTGAGTTAAAATTTTAATAGAAGTCTAGTGCTTATAATCCCATAATATGAAGTTGTGGAAATGCCTAAGAGGTGAAGATTTATGCTTGTAGACAAAGAGAAAATAACAACCTCGAATCCTAAATCTATGGAGCTTTCAAAGTACATCCTAAATCTAACTGAAATGATATATATGATTTACCTCCATAAGGGTAAACCACCCGATCCGAACTTATAATCGCTTAGAGTGGCACTAACTCCTCTTATATTTTAAAACCATGTGGCCAAGTCATATATTTTACAAGATGGTTAGGTTATTATTATTTAAAAAGAAACTAAAGTCCTTAAACCCACTCCTTAAGAGATTAGAGCAGGAGTGGTATGAATAATGACTTAGTCTAATATAAATTTTATTAATTTTTTATTTGATTTTAGACTCTTCATTTTGACAAAGTCTATAGGATTTTATATATCTAATTGCATGATAAAATAGGGTTATTGGCTAAATCGTAGAGAAAGAGGTATTTTCCACCACAAGGGAGACTCTTAATGGTCAAGTCTTCCCCTATCATGCAAGGATGGAAACCCTCTCTTTGTAAGAATGAAACAAGATGATATGCATGATATTAAGCATATAACATTCAGCTAAGGTGTTTCCAAGTATTTTAATTATCTTGATTTAATGCATAGGCATTAAATGAGGTTATGAATTATTTAGAAAATTAATTATGAATTATAGTTAGGCTAGAAAAATTAATTTTTCCTAAGAGCCTAATCGAATCTAAGCCACACATCAAATCACCATATATGAAGAAACTAGAAAAATACATGTCATTTCTATTACACAATTATAAACAAAGCATTAAATAATTTATAAACCCAACGTTAAAAGAATAATAGGCCGGTCTATTGTACCCGCATACAAAAAAGAAATGGATAGCTCTACCCTTATACAACCTGGTATATGAAAAAATAATTACAAATTTACAAATGACTAAATGCTATAAGAGGTCGTCTTATCTCCTTCATTTATATCTCCTCCATCCTCCTTTTGATTTGCTTGCTTCAAAGGCATCACGGGCCTCCCAACAAGCCTCTCTCATCCTAATCCCCCATAACACTAATCCTAATTTCTAATACACAATTATATTAAAAATAGGAAAAGTAAATCTAACTAAACCAAAAAAATAAGTGTTAGCTAAACACACAATACAACCCAAGCAATTATATGTATAATTTAGACTTAGCACCCTACACATGGGTAACCAAGTCCACCTGTATTTACTTAGATTATGCTTAGAAGTTATGCAACCTGTAAAAGAGAGCATTCATATTTATTTTAAGCACCTCTTAAGTATAATCTTCTGCATAATACATAATTAGGCTAACGGCCTAACATCCAGTCTACAATAATACATCATAAAATAAACATACATCAAACCATGCACTGCCCTAACATAAAGCTATAAATAGTGTCTTAATCTAATGTATATAATTAAAGCTTGTGTGTTATATTCTAACTAGGTTTTAGAGTTATTATTCTCTAAGTATGAAGGGAATTTACTTATAAAGGGTTGATTTCATTTTAAATGGTTTAATTGATTTGTAATGTTTTGCTTAGTGTTTTCTTCTATTTCATTTGACTTATACTAAACAACTATGTATTTTAAAGAGAAGGAATGAGAGGATCACCCTCTTTTATCCCTATCTTAAGTCACATCTAAAGTAAATTAATTAAATGAATTCCCTTTAATGAATGACATATTACATATTTCAAATTAATCTTAAGTTTAGATTCACTTTAAATAATCTCATTCAATAAGAAAAGCATCTTAGGATTAATTGGAATTAATTACTATCACATAACACATGTTTGTTCATTTTTTTTCATCATATATAACCTGCATATAATTAAGTCCTCAACATAACTATACATGCAATTTACACCTTAGCACACTTAAATGATGAATGTAAGCAAATGTATTTAGAATTGATGTTTCATTTGGTTGAATTATTTTGTCATATTAATTTAAAGCTCTATTTAAGTTCTTATACAAAAGCACTACCCTATAATGGATGTAATCACCTAATAAGGACTCTTAAGGCCTGTTGGATCTTCGAATATACTAGAGATTTTTCTCCTACTTTACATGAAAAAGTAAAGCAGGATTTATTTAAATCATGTTTGTTAAGTTCTCTATGGATGCAAGCCTCCATAGTTAATTACATCCTAATGAAAGTGAATTCCTTAAGAATATTCTCAATTAAAGTAGGTAATTTTTTTCTCTAAAGAATTCAAGGATAGGACTATCAATAAATTGGTTGTATTTTAGAAGATCAAATGAGATGGATCAAAAGGGGAGAGCTATTATCGAAGCCAAAGAAGATTAGTAGGGAGTGTTCATGATATTAGGAAACATAGTGAGCACTCTAATCTATCCTATGGTTGGGCTTTATATATATTTAAAATTGAGGAGATTTGTTTAGTTGAGTTGAAATTTTATTATAGAGCTAGGACTTATACTCTAACAACACAAAATTTTTAGGATGCTTAAGAGGTGAGGATTTGTGCTTGTAGCCCGTAAAGAGAAACAACGACCTTAGATCCTAAATCTAAAGAGCTTTGGCGAGTGACAAAGCACGACCTAATTCTAAGGCGAAAGTGGGTATATGGTTTACCTCCATAAGAGTGAGTAAACCACTCGACTGCCGGACTTATTACCGCTTGGAGTGGCAGCCAACGAACTCTCCTACATTTTAAAACCATGCAGGCAAGGCATATACTTTGCAAGATAGTTAAGTTTTTATTTATTTAGGAAAGAGATTAAGTCATTAAACCCACTCCCTAAGAGATTAGAGCATGAGGGGTACGAATAAAGACTTAAATCTAATGCAAATTTTTATCAAATTTTATTTGATTTTGGACTCTTTATTTTGACACGTATAGGATTTTGTATGCTTAAATGCATGAGAAGTTGATTATGGGCCTAATCAAAGAAGTGTTCTTCCATCATATGCTTTAAAAGGTTAAGCCCATTTTATCTAAAAAAAAGATGAAAGTCTTCTTAACAAGAGTGAAATAATATGGTTATGCATGATGTTACACATACAATCATCAAGCTAAAGGGTTGTTAAATATTTTATTATCTTGATTTAATACCTAGGCTTTTTTATGTGAGGTTATGAGTTATTTTAAAAAATTTAGTTATGAGTTGTTAATGGGGTAGAAAATTTATTTTTATCCTAAGAGCCTAATCACATCCAGGCCACACAACAATCACCAATTCATAAAAAAATTATGAAAAAAATATGCTTTTTCTAATGCACAAGATAAACAAAACATCAAGCAATTTTATAAAGCTATCGCAAAAGAATAAAAGATTGATGTAGTTGGGTACCGCCATACAACCTGAAAAAAAAAGTGGGTAGTTGAGCTATACCCTTATACGTCTTAGTTTACAAAGAATAATTGCAATTACAAATGATGAATGTTATGGGGGTCTTCATTCTTCATTCTTTCTTCTTTGCTTCTTCCTTCATTTCTTCATTTGATGTGTCCATTTCTTTCTTACTTTTGTTTTGATTTGGATGTGCTTTCTCTAAAGGCATCACATGGTACATAAGACTTGGTTTTATAACCAATATTCATCCTAACCCCCATAACATTTATCCTAATCCTAATGTAAAATTACATTTAAAAGAAGTAAAGTAAATTTAGTTACACCTGCAAAATAAATGTTAGCTAAACATACCATGCAACCTAAGTAGTTATATAGATTATTAGACTTAGCACCCCACACATGGGTAACCATGCCCACCTGTCCTAACTTAGACTATGCTTAGGAGTATAAATAACCTACATAACAAAAGCATTTATATTTTTATTACAGTGACCCCTTAAGCACGCCCTCCCTATAAAAGACATGATTAGGCTAATGGTGGCCTAACATCCAGACTATGCACATACACCCTAACATCCAGTCTAGAATAATACATCACAAAATAAGCATACATCAAATCATACACCGCCCTAACATAAAGCTAAAAGTGGTCACTTAGTCTAAAGTGTGTGTGTCAAGGCTTATGTGGTGGTATGTTCTAACCAGTTTTAGAGTTGTAATTTTGCTATCAAGATTTAATTTATAAAGGGTTGATTTCTCTTTAAATGATTTAATTGATTTACAAGTTTTAATTGATATTTTTTTATTTCATTTAGCTTACACAAAATAACTAAATGTCATAAAGAGAACAAAGAGATGAGACCTCTCTTTCATCCTTATCTTAAGTCATTTCTAAAGCAAGTTGTTCAATTCTCTTTAGTGAATAGCTTATTACATATTTTGATTAATCATAAGTTTAAGTTCACTCTAAATGACCTTATTCAATAAGAAAGGCATCTTAGGATTAATTAGAATGAATTACTATCCCATAACACATATTCATTTATTTCTTTCCATCATGTACATCATGCATATGATCAAACCCTACATACATACAATATGTTTTATCACACTTAAATGATGAATGCAAAGAAGTATGTTTGGAATTCAAATATTTCACTTGATTGAAATATGAATGCATGTCTTTTAATAGAAAAGAAGGATTTTTCATCCATTAGATAATGCATTCACATGTATAAAAGTTTTAAGTGAGTACGTAACCATTATTTTTCAGACTTATCGTATAAGACCAATTTATGGCTACTTAAAGCCTCATATGTATATATAATATACCACTTATATATATATACATATAGATGTATAAGCAACTATAAGGATAGGAAAACTCATAGTTGTGCTTGATTTATTTGATTTATGATTCTTACTCATATGGTAAGGTACAAAGACTGCTAGAGCTACTTAAAGCCCCACAGGTTCGAGGTGTGCGGACTAAAATGCCACTTTTCTCAGATACATATGAATGTACAAAAAGAACCACAATAATAAGAAGTCATGTTTAATTTGATTGTATGGTTCACATGATATAAAATTCTTCCTAAGTCTTAACATGGAGAGGCATAGGAATAGAAAAGCAAATGTTTTGTTCTTTTAAATGAACTATACATTTGTAAATCCTAAGGTAATCCATGTAAGGTAAGAAAATAGAACATCATATTGCACATCTTATATTATCATCACATACAAACTTGTAGATATTTTTTAATTAACATAATTTCATTTATAATAATTGATTTATAGGCTTTTAAAAATAATATTTGATTTAATAGTGATATGTTGACCTCTGTATATGCGTCAAGCCTACAAGTCGAATTCGATGGACTTCGGAAATGACAATGCGCAAATCAGGGCTCAAAATATGCTGGACATCACTGAAAATGGTCGAAATTACCTCCGATCTATGAACGGACTTTGCTATCGTGTTCAGAATATCAAAATTGATCAACTATAAATATTGCATAATCTAATGATTAATCGATTATCGATGTGGCTAACACACATATCGAAGTCGGATGATATCCGAATGACTTCCGATAATTAAATTGATCATGTTATTAGCTTTAAAATATCAAAAACTAGCAAATGAGATTATCCACACTCAATTTAGACGAGCGTAAATGTCGAATGTGATAAAGCATAAATTGAGAAAGTATGCTACACATTGCCAAAATCAGCCCAAATGATCTCCGATCGATAAACGGACTTTGTCATCGTGTTCAGAACATCGAAATTGATTAAAATATAAATATTGCATAATCTAACGATCAATCAATTAAGCTATCGAGTTGTCGATGTGCTAACACGTATATCGGAGTCGGGATGCTGCGATGATATCCGAACGACCTCCATTCATAAAATTGATCAGGTCGTTAACTTTAAAACATCTAAAACTATCAAATAAGACTGTCCACACTTAATTCGAATGAGTTTGTGCAATTATCGAATGATGAAGACAACGCGAAATCGAGTCAAGTCACTGGCCACAAAATCAAGACAAATGACCTCGATCGACAAAACGGACTTCACCATGAGTTTAGAATGTTGAAACTAATCGTATATGTCAGGTGATCAGCGATCAAGCAATCGTGCCAAATCCGCGACGATATCGAGGTCGGGAGGCCATATAAATCGCAACCTTCGTTTAAATTGCCGTTAAAATATCAAAATCTATCAAATAAGATTATGTAACAAAGTTTATACAAATGTCGAAATAAAATGAGCACGCAATTTGAACTAAAATTGATCTAATTCAACGCCTAACTAAAGCGACTTTAAACGACATGCGGTCCAAATATCGAATAAATCGCATATATATTAATCACATAATCATGTCATTGTAAAATCCATATTGAGGTTATTTAAACACTAAAAAAAATCTTAATTAATAATATATTTATCCTACTTTGCCCTAATCGTCGTTAATTCACAGAAAATTGCAAGCCGTTGAATCCAAAACGATCTCTCACGCACAACTGTCTCCCCTCAACCGCAAACAACCGTTCCCTCGAAGCTTCATTTCTGCAACTCTTCAACCGCAAGGGACATGATCTTCTACCCATTCCCTCTCTTCCCTAGTTCTGTTTTCCAAAACTGCAAGGAAGGAGCCCGAACTCCTCTCTCCGTTCGACACTCTCCCATTCGGCCTTTCCCCATCCCGACTCCTCTCTTCCAACCGAGCGCACAGCACATTCCTTGGGAAAGGATTCTGTTGATGCTATCTGCTTCCCTTCGATTTTCCTCTTCTACCTCTTTCTTCCTTCTGCTCTTCCCGCAAGTATTTTTTTCTGCCCTTAGTACTCTCCTTTGAGCACTCCTCTTATCTGCAGCGTCAGCCACACGGAAGCAAGAAAGGTTTTGTTTTGGTCCGTCCTCCAATATTTTTCTATTTTTAAAATATTTTTTATTTTTTAAAATAATATTTCCACTGTTTTTTTAAATAAGCATAGCTTATTATTTTATTGCAACACAAAAATCATACATGATCATGACATAGAAAAGGATCTACGGCCTACTGTTGAAGAATATTTTCTTCAATTTGAAGAAGTTGAAGCACATATTTGTGAGTTATTACTCTTAATTTAAAAAAAAAAAAACGTTAGATGAAAATGATTGGTATGTATATGGGGCCTTCAGCGAGGCATTATTTGCTCAATTTTGGCTGTAGGCGAATGAAATCCAATTGAGTTAATTAGATCTGAATTATTGGTATATGTGAAATCCGACATGTCAACTCTATACCAACCCGATTCAAAAAATTCGGTCGAACTCAAATAATTTTCCTGATCAAGAGATTGACCTGTTTAATATTTCGAGTTCGAGTTGAGCCATCAACTCGATTTTGACCCGCTAAGTCGAATTTAACTCGAAATTGACTCATGAACCCGAAATTGACTCAATTATTACCGATTAACCTGAATTTGACTCAATTTCATTCAATTTTGACATAAAATACTGTTATGCGTTAGAAAACCACATGAGTAAAAGTTTACGTTTCAAAATCCAAATACACACATTAAAAGAGTGAATAAGAAAACTCGTAAATTTTAATGTAAGACCTCGAAAAGAGGGAAAAATTACGACCAAGAAAAAGCCACTATATATTTATTTGAGTACAAGTTTTCCAGATAAATTACATAATCAGAGAGAACGATGACAATAATCCCAAAAACAACAACAACCATATAATCACATTTAGATTGTAATAGTTGATAGTGGTAGCATTTGATGGTGAACAGCTGGGAACAACCACTGACGATGAAGGTCGTCATGATGGAGACCAACGGAGATTGACGGCAGGGATCGGCGCCGCGGCTACGATGATCGACAACCGCCGAGTGGTGACGACAGATTTGGAGGATTTTCAAGCTTTAGAGCTCTCTCCTCTCTCGCCTCCCACATATGAAGAAGAGGCTATTTATGATTGGATGACGTCTGTAAATACATGCAAATCAATCACCTCTCCATCGGACGGCTCAAAATGATTCATTTGATCATTTGATGTATTTTAAGAATTTAAATGCTCAAATAAAGTCAGAATTATGAGATCTTGGGCTTCTTAGATTCGGCTCGTCGAGACGCTCGATTTGACTATAATCATTCCATGTTTGAGTGCTATTTAGGGATTTAATTGATATCCCAAAGTTTCTAATGATATTTTAAGTGCTTGATCTCGACTAAACTTGATTCGTAATCGACAAATCAAGATTCGTTTCATTAGTAGAATTTTCAAGGTCGTTACCCCTATTTTTGGATAATATTATCTCAATCATCCAAAAATATATATGCCGAATATTTGAAAATAGCAGATTCTTCAATAAAATTTGCGAGTCCATTAATCATATATTTTGAAAGAATAGATATTCATGGGAGCACAAGATTATGATCACGTAGGATCTGGTGCGGATGTGTGCAAGTACACCTAAGATTTTGGGGTTATGGACCCATAGACACTAGGCGTGGCTGGAAGCCAGCGTCTTTCATAGGAGTTATGACTATGGAGGCTACTTGAGGCTGCGAGGCGTCATGGTGTGTGCGCTAGTCGTCGCGAATGGTCACGACCCGAGTTCTGTTGGCGGGCGGTCAGTGTGGGTGTGAAGACAGTGGAAAATGGTCTGGTGGTGGGCGAAGCGAGGAAACGATGAAGCTCATGGCGTGTCCTCTGCTCGTTCGCGTTTGTTTAACCGTTTTGGATTTTGGCGGTTTGATCGATTTTGGGCGATTTTTAGCGATTATTTTACCTTTTCGCTTATGGGGTTTATAAAACCCCAGAATGAGGAGAAGACACATTCTCTTTTTTAAGAAGGTCGTTTCAGCAGTCAAATGTTCATATAGCTCGGTTTCCTCGAAGAGGCATTAATTGTCGGACCACCGAGTTTGGAAGCGATCAAGGCGTAGTTCATACTGTGAGCTCATTTTCCCTCGAAGAGGCGTTATGCTCCGGACGACCGAGTTTGGAGGTGATCAAGACCTAGTTCATGACGACTCGGTTTCCCTCGAAAGAGGCATTGGCTGTCGGACCAATGGATTTGGCGATCAAGACCCGTGGTTCATCTGGCCCAGCTCGGTTTCCCTCGAAGAGACGTTATGCCTTGTTGGAGGGTTTGGAGGATCAAGGCATAGTTCATCTGAGGCTCGATTTTCCCTCAAAGAGGCGTTACGCCCTGTCGGGCCCGGAGGGTTTATCAAGACCCGTGGATTCATCTGGAGAGGCTCAGTTTCTCTCGAAGAGGCGTTGACCACTTGTCGGACCGGCCGGTTTGGCGATCAAGACCCGTGGATATGGTAAGGCTCATTTTCCCTCAAAAGAGGCATTAACGCCACTGAGACCCGGGTTTGGAGGCGATCAAGACCCGTAGTTCATATGGGAGCTCGATTTTCGAAGAGGTCTCACTGTTGAACCGGATCGGCGGAGTCGGCAACGGCGGCGTCGATAGTCGGTGGGGATGACCGGCGACGATGGCGGTGACAGGTGGAGATGGCCGGCGATGGTCGGCGGCGTGATCGGCGGCGCGTCGGCGACATCTATGATAAGCACGGCCGGCAATTGGTCGATGCGCGATGAAACCAGCAATGGTCGAAGCGGCAACCAACCGGTAGTCGGTGGGGATGACCAACGATAAGATTACGATTCGGCGATGGTACGCGATGCCGGCGGCGTAGTCAGCAACGATTCAGCTATGATTAGCGCCGACGGTGCATCATGCGGTAACCAGTAGTCAACGTGTAATAACGTAGTCGGGGATAAGCCAAACGATGATGGTGGTGACCGGGAAGATTATCAGCGATGTGATGAACACGATGGTAGTCTGTGAAAGAGTATGGTGTTAGGGTGGTAATGCAGCAGCAGTAGTCCAGTGGATAAATGCCGAATCAATGGTGGCGATGTAAGCCGGCGATGCCGTCAATTGTGGTGGCCGGCGATAGTGGTCAACAGCGGTAACGCGGCAGCTATGGTTCGCCGAATGGTCAGCTGGCAATGCGGCAGTAGTACAACAGTCGCCAGCGTGATGTCAGCGAGATAGCCGGCACGATAGTGGTGCCAGCAAAGATTCGATAGTCCACGTGGTCCGCGATAAACCAGCTACGGTGATAACTGCGTGGTTGGTGGCCAGAAATTGGTCGATGCGGTGGCCGGCGATGGTGTTTAACAATGATGAGATTTTGACATATCCAGGTTGTTTGTCGAGTGTTGATGAAGTTAAATATGGAAGAGTTGTGGATGTCCACCAGGACCTTTGACTATCCGAGTTGTTTGTCGGTGTTACCGATGGCGATAACCTATATGGAAGAATTTGATTGGTTGGGGCTCTTTATCCGAGGTTGTTTGTCGAGTGTTTTGATGGCGTTAACCTATGGAAGATGTTGAATTGAAATGTGATGATTTTGATCTATCCGAGGTTGTTTGTCAAAGTGTTACCTAATGAAGTTAAACTGTATGGAAGAGGCTGTGGGATGTCCACCAAGGACCTTTGACCTATCCGAGATTATTTGTCAGAGTGTTACTCGATGATGTTAACCTGTATGGAAGAATTTTAATTGAATTCGTTGGGGCTCTTTGACCTATCCGAGGTTGTTCGTCAGAGTGTTACCCGATGAAGTTAACCTGTATGGAAGAGGTAGGATGTCCATGACCTTTGACTATCAGATTTGTAGTGTTACTCGATGACACTTAACCTGTGGAAGAATTTTAATAATAGTTGGGGATCTTTGACCTATCCGAGGTTGTTTGTCAGAGTGTGTGCTCGATGACGTTAACCTGTGTGGAAGAGGTTGAATTGAATCCGCTGAAGATTTTTGACCTATCCGAGGTTGTTTGTCGAGTGTTACCCGATGAAGTTAACTGTGGAATAGGTTGAATTGAATCGGCCGAGAATTTTGACTCATCCGTTGTTGAGTGTTGCAGATGGCGTTAACTTTAATGGAAGAGGTCTTATCCATGAGGATTTTGACCCATTCGAGGTTATTTGTCGGTGTTACCCGATGATGTTAACCGTGGAAGGTGTGGGAAGTCCACCAAGGACCTTTGACCTATCGGTTTTGTCGAAGTTTTGGCTTGATGATGTTAACGTATGGAAGAGGTCGAATCAAAACATCCATTTGTGGTTGTAGCCAAAGTTACTCCTTAACCTTGGTCTTGTTGTTACATGAGTATGATTGGAAAATCATAATTTGCAAAATTTATCTCTTCTCAATGTTGAAATATCCTCCAACTTTGACTTGTTTCTTGGGATGGTAATTGATTAGATGCTTACCATATTAACATGGGTGATCTTCTGAGATTAAGAGTCCCCCCCCAGTTTCCGACAGGATCTGAAGGAATGAAGTTTGACGAATCTTCATTCTTCGCTTGTGCTCCTTAAAAGCTTGAAATGCTCCACCTCGATGGTGGTTTTGATCTTGTTGGGAAACTTGATGGTCATACAAGATGAAATAATGGGAATTAGTTTCCACGGTGAAACTATGCGTGCTAAAAACCTCTGAGTAAAGTTTACGCCTTAGCCTTGTTGTGAAATCCAGCACACACACAAGTATTTAAAGAGTGAATAAGAAAACTCCAGAAATTTTAACGTGAAAAACCTCGAAAAGAGGGAAAAACTATGAGGCCTAGCCCAGTATAAAGCTTCCACTATATATTTGTTTTGGAGTACAAGCTTTCCCGATAACGAGATTACATAATTGTATATGAGAAGGGATGACAAAGGGAATCCCAAAATCAGACGACAACAACCATATAAACACGTTCAAGTTGTAACAGTGGCTAGTGGTAGCAGATGATGGTGAACAGTGGGAAACAGCCACTGACGATGAAGGTCATCATGATAGAGGCGAGGAGATTGGCGAGGAAGCCGGTGGTGGTTGACAACGCCAGTGGTGGCCGATTGTGTTTGGAGGATTTTCAAGCTTTAGAGCTCTCTCTCTCTCTTGCTTGGCCTTCCTCATATGAAGAATGAGAGGTTATTTATAGATTGGAGGAGTGACGTCTCTGTAAATACATGCAAAATCTAAACCACTCCTCTCCATCGGACGGCTCAAAACGATTCATTTGATCATTTGATGTATTTTAAGTATTTAAATGCTCAAATGAAGTCAGAATTATGAGATCTTCGGCTTGTTAAATCTGGCTCATCGAGACGCTCGATTTGACTATAAACACTCCATATTTGGGAGCTATTTAGGGATTTAACTTATATCCTAAAGTTTTATAAACACTCCATGTTTGGAAGTTAAGAAGTTAATTAGAAACTACCAACCAAGAAGTCTTGAATTTAAATCTTGACATATATCGTGTGTGAGAATTTGCCATTAAATTAGCTTAAATATCTTAAAATAATAATTTTTATAATTAAACAAATTAGTGAATATAACTATTAATCACACTAAAAATAAAATAATAATAATAATAATACAAAAAATGAAAGTTATATCAAAAATAGCAAAGCTACACAAGTGCAAATAAAAGTAAAATAAGTGTATAATAAAGTAAATTTAAAGTTATAATGGAATTATTGTATAACAAAAATTTGTATAAAGTTTAGTCTATAATACTACTAATCACTCTAAATTCCACTAATTCATGTTTGGAAACCCTAAATATAAACTCTTTTACTCATAAAGGCAAAAGTTACTATAATTTGATCTAATAAATTAGTGCATAAATCAAGCTTTTGAAAGCTTCAAAGTTTTACTTTGAACAAATCATAAAGGTTTATAGTTAAAACTCATATTAGTTTCATTAGTAAGATAATCATCAATTAATAAAATTACATAAATAAACAAAATTAAATGAGGAATTTACATACAAAACACACAATTCTTAGTATTTTACATATCCAATACCTAAATTTTGATATTTTTAAAATTAATATTTTTTTCTATGCATAAAAGAATGTATTTCTTTAAAAAAATAATGATGGCGTTATTTTTGATGTAATTGATATGGCACTTAAAATATCACTAATCGAAGTACGAATCTTGATGTCAAAAGCAAGTTGATCATAAGTTGAAAGTGGTCGAGATCAAGCATTTAAAATATCATCAAAAACTTTGCATATCAATTAAATCCCAAAGTAGCTCTTAAACAAGGAGTGTTTATAGTTGATATGATCCTGAAAATTCCACTAGTCGAAGCACGAATCTTGATGCTAAAAGTCAGTGAAATTGAAGTCGAGATCAAGCACTTAAAATATCATTGGAAACTTTGGGACATCGTTAAATTCTTAAAAGCTCTCAAATATGTAGTATTTATAGTCAATCGAAGGTCTCGACGACGGATCTAACAAGCCTAAGATCTCATAATTCCATTTGAGCATTCAAATACACAAAATACATCATATGATCAAAAGAATCATCATGAGTCCGATGAGAGGAGTGGTTCGATTTTGCATGTATTACTGAGACGCCACTCCTCCATCTATAAATCTCATTCCTCATAAATGCGAGCCGGAGAGAGCACTAAAGCTTGAAGATCCTCCAAACAATCGTACCACCACTCGACGATCATCAACCACCGCCGCCGCCGTTAGCCGGATCCCTGTGATCGTCCTCTGCCGTATCCATCATGACGACCTTCATTGTCATTGTTCCTCATTGTTCCATCATCACTGCTACTAGTAATTGTTACCACGAATGTGATAGTCATTGTTCCTTTCTCATATACAATTCTGTAATCTCGTTATCGAGAAGATTTTGTACTCTGAAACAAATACATAGTGGAAGCTTTTTATTGGGCTAGGCCCCGTGATTTTTTCCCTCTTTTTGAGGTTTTCCATGTGAAAACTTTTGAAGTTTTCTTGTTCACTCTTTAAATACCTATGTGTGTTGGATTTCACAATAAGGCTAAGGCGTAAACTTTTACTCTACCGCAACTAATTTTCTAGCACGCAATAATAGTCAAATCGAGCGTCTCGACGAGCCGGATCTAACAATCCCAAGATCTCATAATTCTGACTTCATTTGAGCATTCAAATACTAAAAATACATCAAATGATCAAAGAAATTATTTTTAGCCTTCCAATGGAGTGGAGTGGTATGGGTTTTGCATGTATCTACATAAACGTCACTTCTCCAATCTATAAATAGCCCATCATTCTTCACATGAGGGGAGACCAAACAAGAGAGAGGAGAGAGCTCTAAAGCTTGAAAATCCTCCAAGCACAATCGTGCCACTACTCGAGGGTCAACCACTCCGTTCACCTTCGCAACACGCCGTCGGCCACCGTGATCCGCCATTGTCAACCATCGTCACCAGTCATCATCATCGACCACCGACACCGACCATCGCCGGCCACCCTCGCCAATCACCATCACGATGACCTTCATCGATTCCGACCCTCGTTTCACCATCATCTACTAACAACTATTACAACTTCAATGTGAATATATAGCTGTTGTTGTCTGATTCTGAGAGTCCCATTGTCAGCCATTCTCATATACAATTCTGTAATACTGTTATTGAGAAGATTTTGTACTCTAAAATTGATACATAGTGGAAGATTTTTACTGGGCTAGGCCTCGTGATTTTTTCTCTCTTTTTGAGATTTTTCAACGTAAAAATTCTGGAGTTTTCTTGTTCACTCTTTAAATATCTGTGTGTGTCGGATTTCACAACTAAAGTAAACTTTCACTCTTATCGGTTTCTAGCATGCAACAGTTTGGCACCGTATGTGGGAAACTGATTCTCATTATTTCATCTTGTATGACGACCAAGTTTTCCAACACGATCAAAACTACCATCCATGTGGAGTATTTCAATCTTTTAAGGGC
>CM038231.1:79942021-79998317 GCA_021442155.1 Cymbidium sinense | reverse complement strand
CTTGTTTTAATGTATGGACTGATGAGGATTAGCTCTAGAAAAAAATAAATCTTCTACAAATTAGTCAATTCAAAATTAAAATAAATCACTCATAATGTTATTTAAAGCCTAAGTTAAAATCAAGATAAAAGAATTAGCAACCTCTTAGGGATGAGTATTTCTTTACAACATCATGCACAATAGATATTTCACTCTTGATTTGTAGGGCTTCCACCGTGAGAACTTGCTTGACCTTTGAGAGCCATGGTGGAAACACACCTCCCATCTGATTTTGGCCCATAATCTAATTTCTCTTGCATTAAGCATAAAGAATCCTATAGTGAGTCAAATGATTGTCCAAAAAAGAAAATAACATATAATATGATTTGCATTAGATTTAGGTCATTTAAAGCATGCCCTTACATGGTCTAGTCTCTTTAGGGAGTGAGTTTAAGGACTTAGTCTCTTTCTAAATAAATAACAGCCTAGCTATCTTGCATAAGCATAAGACTTGCCTACATGTATTTAAAATCGTAGGAGAAGTTAGTTGGTGGCCACCCCTAGGTTGTAAGTCATCAGTCGGGTGCTTTGTCCTCTCTTGTGGAGGCAAACCAATACTCATTTTTCACCTTAGATTTAGGTCGCACTTTTGGCCCTCACCAAAGCTCCCTAGACAGGTTGCTTCTCCCTTCATAATAGCATAAATCCTCACCTCTTAGGCATTTCCATAACCTCAGACAGGAATTATAAGCCTTAAACTTCTAATAAAAATTCAACTCAAATAAGTAATTCAATTTCAAAATGTAAAGTCCAACCATAGGATAGTTTGGGATGTTTAAGTTTCCTAGTATCCTAAACATCCCTACTCATTTTGGCTTCGATAAGAACTCCCTCCTCTTGATCGATCCAACTTGATTTGCCAAAAAATAAATTAATCGATTGATAGTCCTACCTATTGAAATCTTTGGAGACAACCATCAATTACCTTAATCCAGAGTATTCCTAAGGAATCCCCTTCCTTAGGATGTAATTAACTATGGGGGCTTGCCCCTGTAGGAATCTTAATGAATCCGGTTTAAAATAAATCCTGTTTTACCTTTCCATGTAAAGCAGGGGAAGAATCTATGGTACATATGCAGACCCAAAGTCCTTAGGAGTCCTTATTAAGATGATTAGGTCCATTGTAGGGTGGTGACTTCTATCTTTCGAGATAGTACACCTCTCCTCAATGTCATACTCGATCATCCTAATAAGAACATCTACAAATTCACGGTCCCAAAAGATATATTTTATTTTCATTTATCCTCTCCAAAAGGATAGATGAAGGCGGGAATATTTTCACCATAGATTTTTCTGGCGACTCCGCGAGGGAAATTTCCTCTCTCCATCTTTGGTAAATTATCATTGTCTTCAAGTATCGATAGTGGGTTTGTATTTTGTATTAATCTGAGACTATCTTTCTTTCTGTTGGCATATTTCATTCTTAAGTTGAGTTAGCCAACAGGTTTTAGGACCTCACCGTTGGTCTTAAAACCCCATTGTTCTCCAATGAAAAAAATAAAAAGATCTAAATAAAAGAAAATATTTAAAGACTTCCTCCTTATCATTTTTATGATAAGAAAAGGTTCATTCTAAAATAATAAAGACAAAATTTTTCCATGAGAACTTTGCTTTTCAAAAGCACTTTTTCAAAATGCACTTAATAAAATATTTTCCACAAAATTTTATCACCTCATTTAACAATTCTCATAATTGTTACATGTAGCAACTTTCAAAAATAAAACTAACAAAATCTTTTCCAAAAGCACAAATGAACATCTTCTTCCAATTCACTTTAATGAAGATTTCATTTTCAAAATAAAATGAACAATCAACTTTCCAAAATCACAATCATGATCATAAAGTTTTAAAAAGCACACACATGAATCTTTCTATTCAATACACTCACACCTATTGAATGAAAATTCATTTCCAAACAAAATTAAACTTTTCAAAAAGCACATGTTAATATCTTCATCTTATATATTCAAATATATTAAATGAAGATTTCATTTCCCAACTAAAAATAAATGCCATTTAGGAAATCTCACTTGAGCATATCTTACATGTGTTCTAAGTTGTAATTCCTATCTTTCAAAAAAAGCAACAATCACACACAAAAATAAAATCTATATATTTCAAAATAAGATTGATCTCCATTCTACACTTAAATTTGTTGAATGGAAGTCCTCTTTCAAAACATTAAAACTTTAACAATCACATTTTAAAATTTTAAAATATATTTGAATTTCACTTAACATACCCAAATTTGTTAAGTGAAGTATCCAAATTCAAAATTCAAAATTTTTAAACACATTTGGAACCTCATTTAACATACCCAAATTTGTTAAGTGAAGTCTACAAATTCAAAATCCAACAAAATTTTTCAAACATACATTTGGAACCTCATTTAGCATAATCAAATTTGCTAAGTGAAGTTTCCAAATCTAAAATCACAAATCAAGCGATCATATTTCAAAATTTTCAAACATATTTGGAACATACCCAAATTTGCTAAGTGAAATTTTCATTTCATAAAACCAAGTGGGACTTCATCTTTAGCATACCAAATTTGCTAAAGTTAAGTCTCCACTAAAACATATCAAAAAAAATGGAACACTTAGGATTCCTTAGCATACCAAATTTGCTAAGAATCCTACCATTTTCAAAAAATCAAAACATTTCCAAACAAATGAAAATTTAGGATTTTCTTAGCATACTTAAATTTGTTAAGAATTCTATTTTCAAAAAAATAAAGAAAACACACTTGGGTTCTTCACTTAGCATACCTAAATTTGCTAAGTAAGAATTCCAAAATTTTCCAAAAATTAAAACAAAACAAAAAAAAAAAGAAACAATCACTTTCACTTCACTTAGCATACCTAAATTTGTTAAGTAAGTGAAAGTCCAAAATAAATCAAACAAAATAAAATCATTAGAGCCTTACCTCAAAATTCAAATTCAAATTCAAAATGAAATGAACCTATGGAAGCATCCTATCAAAAATTTTGAATCCACATTTCAACATACCTAAATTTGTTGAATTTTGGATTCATATTCAAATTCCTCTTTCAATCAATCTCAAATCTATTTGAACCCCACTTAACACTTCCAAGTTGGGATGTGGGTTCAAAATTTAAAATTCAAAATTCAAAATCTATAGAGATAGAACCGATGCAAGTTCATTTTCATGATTATTTATCGATTCATTACGGTTCGCTTACTACAATGTTGGAAATGGTTCTCAAAATTTGTCTTTACTTTCCCCCACGGTATGGATCTAGCTTTAGATCATACTGACATCCACCGTTACCTGATTCACTTTGGCCGGGGATTTGAGGGGGCGAGAATCACTTGTGAGGAATTCATTGCCATGGGCCAAGGATGAAGATGAGGAGTCATCAGGGATACTCCACCTTCGATTACATTCCAAAGAGAAAAGTTGTGGCAATAGACTTATTACAAAGTGCGAGGGTTGGCCAGTTCCCAGAGTTGCCCTGCGTGTACCCTACCACTTGTACCTCCAAGGTAAGGCTCACTGTTCGGGCTTGCCTCCGACATTTGAGTATGGGTCTAGCACTCCTCCCATCCTACCAGAGTAGGAACAAGAACCATGATCAAGCGTTCCACACTGGATGGTGGAGCTAGGCAAGACCATGGATGAGCCTCCCATCATCAATTCACCACTGGTTACAGAAAACCAATTTCATCCTCTCTGGATGCAGAGTGGATAATGAGGATCCATTCATCACCTCCTCCAATGGGTGAGCGTGGCGGAGGTAGGGGCCCCTCATGACTGCTATAGCGAGTATCTGACGCTCGAGTCGACATTTTACCTTTGAGATCTATTATCCCCATAGGAGGGACTCATCAAGAGAGGGTCCGGAGGCCCATACATCACATATTACTAGAGAGAGAGGTTCGGTCACCGCCGCTTTGGTTGATTTTCCAGCTGGGGCTACCACCATAATAACATTTTCTCACTAGGACCACCACCACAGGGGGCGCCTGCAGAGAGTCGGTGGTGTCTCCCCACCTCTACCCTCACCACCATCGCCAGCATGGTTAGCATCTTCCATTCCATCTAAGGCCATGAAGGCCGCATTCGGGGAGAAGAGTACCGTTGGTGATCCGATTATGGCCAAAGGATCCCATTCCATCTACATCGCCTAATGTGGCATGGCCGAGCTCTCTTGCTCAACCTTCTACCACAGTTGTGGTGAGGAAGGACCCCAGTGGTCATCCCTTCACCAACACCACTAGTTCAGAGAGATGGTTGTAGTTGTAGGGAGGAGATGATAGCCATATCCATGATAGTAGAACCTCCTAGAAGTGTCACCCATTTTAGTGACAATGAGTGCCTTTCTTCTAAATTCCTCACAGGATTGATTCTCCACAAGAGGGTCGGGTGCGATAAGTGATCACAGTGCCAGAGATCATTTATTCTTATTAGATTGATAGTTCTCTCAAGGAGATAGTATCACATTATCTTGTAGAGAAGAAGGAGATTTTGTGCAATTGGTCGATGAGGAGATGGTTAGCTTCTATCCCAATGAAGATGATTTGTTAGTAGACTCAGTTGGGGTCGGTATGGTAGATACCAAAGGATCCCTCCTCAGAGAGCATCAGACTATGGAAGGTGTTGAGCCCAAGCAAGAAGACACAGCCCACTCGACCCAACACCTCCTAGTATAGATCAAACAGAAGGATGAAAAGATAAAAAGGATGGAGAAGAGGCTTGAGGATCTGGTACCTTAGCATTGTAGAACCAAGCCCCGTTCATCCTACCACATAAACTAGTGAGCGAGTTGGTGCATGTCTTGGACCCAGCCAAGACTTTACCTCCAATAAAGCAAGGTAACACCAGCATGTATAGGAAGGTAGTGGATAGTACCTCCATATAGGAAAAGGATATCAAGTCCATGGTTGAGCAGCAGGTGAAGGAAGCATTGGCTCAAGCCTAAGGAGGATCATCAGTTCCAAAGGCTAGACCCTACCTGGAGGAATTTGACATAATCTAATATCCCAAGGGTTTCGTGTCACCTTCCTTCAAGAGTTTTGATGGCAGTGAAAACCCGATGCATATTACACCAAAGCTTATTGCACAGCCAGTGGTACGACACTTTACTATTCTATCTCTTCATCAAGAACTTAGGGGATAGCTTTTGATTGGTATGTTGAACTTCAATAGTTCGAAAGAATTTTTGAGTTCAAGCAACTCTTCATCAAGAGGTTTGTTGGAGCTCGCAAATGGTCATTATCACGTTGTGGCTCAACAAAACTATGGTGAGTCCTTGTTGATTAGATTCTCACAGCATAATTTGAGCATGAAAATGAACCACAATGCGAATAGTATGCCATCAGATTCTACTTAAGAATATCGGTCGCTTCATGCTCAAAGGTTTCACCATCAAAACTTTGAGAAATTAATCAACAAGGCACTAGCTTAAGGAGAGAGGCCAAAGGTTACCTTCTCCAGATCTACCAACAAAGCCAAAGCCATAAGATATATATGAGAAGAAGCCAGGTAGCGGATAATGGGAAATAGCAAGAGCATTTGAGAGACCTCGTGCTCCACCGCTCCTCTCCCTCTACCACCACCGAGGTAGCCTTACCGGCCTCCACAGCAGCCTCCATGGCTAGTACCGCCACCTCCTCAGCCATACCAGTAGCAGCAATGACATGCATACCCGCCGCCAAGTAGCTACCATCCACCTACTCTAATGGATAAATTAAACAAACCATACTCATTTAAGAGGGAGGCAGTTAGGAAAATCTATAAGAATCTCTTAAAGAAACTGACTTTCATACCAACTAGAAGGTGGAGGAAGTGGGCAAAAGTAATGATCCTAATTTTTTTCCCTACCACCGCATGCTAGGTCATGTTTTGGAGGATTGCTTTACATTCAATGACTGGCTTGAACATAGCTTCAAGATCTGTGCTATAGTCATCCCAAGGAATACCTTGTGGAACAACCATCCCCCATTAGGTAATCCTTGGGATGACGATCCTTCCAAAACCAAAGAAGGTTGGGATATCTCCTTATCTAAAACCTCTAAGAAAATTATCTCCAAAATCAAGAAACTTTCCTTATATGTGTTTGAGACAGCTCAAACTTTCCTAAACCTCCAACATTGCAAGGTTAACTGAGAAAAGGGGAGCTCAAACAACAAAGAGTGTGTGTGATAGCCCATTAGTACACCATCGAGTCCACCGCCTACAACTTGCAGCTTTCCACTTGGTGACTTTTCCACTTCAGCCTTTCTACTATTATATCTCTTGTATTAAGGATAAGGGCATCAAATCCCTTACCCCACTCACTTTACTTAATTTCTACTTTGTACCTCCAAAAACTCCAAGAAGAATAAAGCTAGTTTGAATTACATGTGTCACTGATGGGTTATGAATCTATTCTAAATAACTCTTCAAGTCAAACAATAACTATAACAATTGATCTATCTCTTCGATTGAGTTGGATTTTCTTACTCGAATACTACGGTTCACCTCTTGAGATAGACTTGGAATCATCTCGAGGGTCCCATAGGAGAAGCTGTAGGTGAGCGACATGCGTGTGTAGCCTTCCATCCCCACAAGAGATCACCAAGTCAACCTCCATAGTGGTGGTTCTACCTCCTAGGGTAGCACCTCAAGATAGGGAAACAAGTCATTGGTTTAGGATGAGAAGCCCCTCCACAGATGCTCCACCCTTGGATATGCTTGTGGAGGATCCAAGGTGGACTACAATTGTCCTCTCTCCTAAGAAAGTTGTCATCCAAGCTATGATGCCCCTTATCTAAAGAGATGAGGGAATCATTAATCAAGGCTCTCCTTGATCACGAGATATCTTAGCTCAAACCGCCACTATTGGTGAGGAGGCACATTAAGAAGCTCGTGGAATCACTTTCACGATGAAGACCTTCTTCTGGGGACTTGGAGTACAACCGCCTCCTCATATTATAGTTGACATGGGAAGATTGACTAGATAGAGTTCTCATCGTGCATCGGAACATTATGAGTCTAAAGACCCTTACCTATTTGAAGATCGAGATCTCCACTCCGAGGAGATCGGATGATGTTGAAGATTCAATGAATAAGCGAGCTTTAGGCTCCATAGTGTTACCTTTGAGTTAGGTGATTGGAATCTGCCAAGTTTTTCATAATTAATTCTAATACTTCATTCACCGCTTTGCTCGACAGGCCTTGGATACATCAGAATAAGATAATTTCATTCTCACTCCATCAGTGCATGAAGTTCAAGAAGGATGGGATTGAGTATTGTGTCAAAGGAGATGAAAAGCCATTTTTAGTTAGAGAGGTTGAGATATATGAAGATGTGACCTACTATCTTCCTCAAAACACCCTTTCTCGTGAACTTTGATAAAATTCAAACTCAAATTCAAAAGCAAAAGAAAAAAGAAATGGCAAAAGAAAAAGAAAAGAAAAATTAAAAAAATCCAAGTAAACAAGAAAGGGGAATTGAAGAAGAAATATATTCGCATATCACATTCCACCAACAGTTCATTACATCATATAGGCATGTGGGTAGAATGACTCAACCTCCAGAGGCGTGAGGCGTAAAACAGAGGTTCTAGAGGTGGAGACCCCTGGTTGGCCATCACCAATTATATTATAATTCATAGTACCCCTATTCACATAGACTTGGAATCGAGGATGAGTCTAATGTGATTAGTATACCAAACAACCCTCTCAGGTTCCATTAGAGGTGACTTTCGATCAACATCGAAGAAGACCTCCATACAAAGCAAAGTATTTCAATCGATTTATGTAAGACTCTTAGTAGTTGAGATCCTTAGCTCTACCTCACTTACATCTCAAAAGTTGAAGGTTTAGTAGTTAAGGAAGTCCCTAAGTCTTCTAGTGACACAAGTAGAAGAGGTTCTTTTGGGTTCATCATCCTCAAGTATAGATGATGTAGGAAAGAAGATACTTTTAAAGAATTAATGGAATTACCTTTTGAATTTTGCTTGTCCTGTGTTCAAAATCTTATACATAAAGGTTTAGTTCCTTACACATGGTCCAAGCACAGGTCAGAATATTTCAAAAAGCTATAGAATAATACAAGGGGAAGCACAATCAAGAGCACTAGGATTCGATAGGAGTCCACGAAGATTATTGCCTAGTTGTACCAATCATTTGAGTCGATAGGTTCTTTTCATACACCTTCTTATGAGAATGTGTGTTTAGAAACCTGATGATTGATGATCTCAAATCAAAGATGCACCGCTAGAATTTGAAGAGAAGATTCATTCAACAATTGACAAGCTTAAAAAAATCAACCTCGAGATAAAAGAAAATCCACGCCCGACATACATCAGTTTGTTGTTGAATGAAGAAGAAATCAATGACTTAGTTAGGCTATTGACTGAGTTTAAAGACTACTTTGCATGGAGTTATGAAGAAATGCCCGGATTATCTCATGATGCAGTAGTCCACAAGCTAGCAATAGATCCTAACGCTATCAATCAAGCAAGCTCCTAGACGATGCAAATTAGGGGTGAACAACATGTCATTTCTAAAGTCAAGAAACTAATCGATGTTGGTTTCATCAGAGAAGAAAAATATCCTACCTAGTTAGCCAGTGTCATACCATTTAAGAAGAAGTATAGCCAAATTCATATATGCATCAATTTTGGGGATTTAAATGAGGCATGTCCTACATATGAGTTTCCTCTTCCTATACATAATTGGGCATGCCTCATCTCATGCAGTTTTCTCTTTCATGGATGGGTCATCTAGCTATAACCAAATCAAGATGGCCCCCGACGATGAAAAAAATACTACTTTTTTAACCTCAATCAAAATCTATTGTTATAAGGTCATGCCTTTCGGCCTTAAAATCGGTGCTACATACCAAGCCATGACTTCGGATCTTCAACGAACTCATCCATCATCAGGTTGAGTGCTATATTGATGATCTAGTAGTCAAGAACAAAAAAAAAAATGAAGGCCATCTCTTTGACTTGAGAGTAGTTTTCGAATGGTTAAGATAATATATCCTCAAAATGAACCCTGAAGTGTGCATTTGGAGTAATTTCAGGGAAATTCCTTGGGTTTGTTGTCCAACGTCGGGGAATAGAAATGGATCCAGAAACATTAAAGCTATCTTAGAAATTCCATGTCGTAAGAGTTTAACTCATCTTTCAAGGGATTTGGTCTAAGAACACTTTATTTCCAACCTATCGGAGATGCAAGTTATTTTGACTTGTCAAAAGGATGCCAAGTTCAAGTGGGATGACAAGTGTTAGCATGCCTTTGAAGATATCAAAGAGTACTTGGTGAAGCCCTAGTTCTATCCCCTATCGGGCATGTCACTCATTCTTTATACTTTGCATTAGATGACTCTCTTGGCCCAAGCCAACGACGAGGGGAAAGAAAGCTCTCTCTACTACCTCGGCTCGATCCATCTAAACTATCCACTTATTTAGAAACATTACCTAGCTTTGATCTTTGCCTCTCAAAAGCTCGACATTATATGCTTTCTCATAAGGTGAACTTGATCTCTAGAACCAATCCACAGTATTTCCATGACCAACACTTTCAGATGTTTGGCTTGTTGGTCCATGATACTCACGGTTTGATATCACATTTATACCCGTCACTGGTAAAAGGCAGCCTTGGATTTCTTAACACACCCACTTCCGCTAACTCTCTGCTTAGTGATCTCACGATGAACAAATCATGAACTTAGGGGAGGCAACCTCGATGGGAGATGTATTTTGATGGTGCTTCTTTTCATAAAGGGAAGCACCACGATATATCTTCAGAAAAGGCGGTAGGAATAGTTCTCTAACTCCAAACCTGATGTGATGAGATTCTCATACTATCTTTCCAACCCTGCACCAATAATGAAAGAGTATGAGGCTTTGATTATCGGTCTGGTTAGCCATCACAATCAGTGTCAAGAGCATCAACATCTTTGGGGATTCTCAGTTGGTCATCAATCAAATTGACGGGTCCTGCAAGGTCCTCAAACCCAAGCTTCGTCATTACCACGAGTATACCATGAAGCAGTTGTCCCAAATCCCCGAAGTCACCATCTACAAGGTTCCCCGAGCAGAGAATGCTGCAGTAGATGCTTTGGCCAAACTTGCCAAAGAATTGGTGTGTCTGGAAGATGAGTCCATTCCAATAAGGGTCCAAAATAGACAAGTCTTATCCTTTATTGATGCTGAACTCATTGAGAGACTTTCTCTTGAAAGGGAGGTTATCGTTTCCTATAAGGAGAAGGAGATGGATTGGAGGCAACCATTCATAGACTATTTGAACACCAACAAACTACCTCAAGAAAAGTCAAAATCCCATTAGGTGAAATAGAGAGCTCTCTCCTATGCTCTCGTTAATGGCACCCTGTATCGACGATCTTATGACCAAAATGTGGTTATTTAGATAAACACAAAGCCCATGACATTGTAACTGAGGTACATTTAGGTCTATCAGCACATCAATCCGATGAAGATGAAGATGAAGATCAAGAGACAAGGATACTCGCGGCCTTCGATGATTATAACGCATGGATGTAGCTAGGAGATATCATCGGTGTTAGTGCGGTGTGGTCCTCCATCAACCACCCAACATTCTACATCCTACATTAGCCTCATGGTCATTGAGTATTGGGGTACCACATTGTGGGTCTTATCGATCCTCCTTCTTTCAAGGGTCATCGATTCATCTTAGCGCCAACTTTTCCAAGTGGGGAGGCAATCCCACTCAGAGAGGTCATAGCTTCGGCATGTGCTTCAATTTTTGAACTATATCATATAGGTTCATGGTGCATCGATGAATTATATCGATAATGGCATTCAAAACATAAAATCAATAGCTTAGCGAGAAAAGTATAGATTAAAGATACTCCACCATCTTACCCAGAGAAAATGGTTTAGCAGAAACATTCAACAAAACTCTCATCCAAATACTAAAGAAGACTCTTGATGACAACAAGCGATAGTGGAACGAGCAGTTGGTCGAAGCCTTGTGGGCCTACCGCATCACATACCGAACTCCAACTCAATTTACCCCTTTTTTCTTAGTGTATGGGTCCAAAGCCATTATACCTTTAGAAGTTCAACTCCCATCACTAAGGATAGCATTGGGTAGCAAGATCACTACAAAGTAGAATGCAAAGTTGCAATTAGAAGAGCTCAAAGGTTTGGAGGAAAGTCACTAATGCCAAAACCTCGAGTTGTACTGACCAAAATGATTCAAGCTCACAACAAGCTAGTCCACCTAAGTCTTTCCAAGTAGGAAACTTGTGTTAGTCTGGAGATCAATTATTGCCTCAGATGGGAGGCAAGTTTGAACTCACTTGAAAAAACCCATGTCATAGAAGGCTACCAAGGAGGATCTTATCGACTTATTGATTGTAAAGGGGAACACCCGATGCTTCCAATTAATGGGCTCTATTTAAAAAATATTTCCAATAAAAATCATGTTTGAAAATAATTCTATTAATCAACAAAAATCACATTCCATTTCATCAAAATCTTCTCTTCTTTCAAAGCATTGTTTGCTTGTCTTGCGAATCATGGCGTGTGGGGTAGGTGTGCGTCTCTAGTGGCATCCTATCCCTCTTTCACAACACAAATATAATCTCTCGATGCTTTTAGAATAAGTGTATGATAGCCCGAGAGGCATCCTATTTCAGTTAGCATAATTAAGTTAGGTGTGTGAGAGCTCCAGCAGCATCTTTTCTTAGTGAGAATCCCAAACTACCATCCACGACACCATTTCATTGAATTTTGCAATGTGTTTAAGGTAGGTGTAAGATAACCCAAGAGGCATCTTATTCCCTTTAACACTGGCACAAAAATAAATACAAATCTTTTATCTCGCTACTTTTGATATAGCAAGCCCACATGGCACTCACTCGTTATTTTCTAGGTCTACATGCTACCTCACTAGCATGTCACCCTAGTGGTCACTTGTTTGGAGGATGTGAGTCCCCAAGCTTTCTTCCTAATTTGATTATTGCAAACCAATGAGCGCCTTGTTAGTATGGTAGTCTTCACTGCCCAGCCAGTAAGCTACCTCATGATGATTTTGTTTAAGAAGATGTAAGTCCTCGTGCTTTCCTCTTGAATTAGCCATCATGATTTAACTAGGTCAAGTATATTTGAGGTTTAGGATAAGTCCCCTAGAGGCTCCTTTCCTATTAGCTACTTTTGAGTTGATCTAAGTCCCCCCCCCAATGGCATTCACTCAGTAGTGCTGGGATAGCACCTATCGAGCCAAAGATAGACTATCCCGTCAGTTCCTATAAGAGGATGTGAGTCCAGCTTTCTTCTAGTTGATTGTTAATTGATGAGCATCTTAGGTTGGTTGATGTTATATCGTGAGAGACTCACCCAATGGATACACCACTCACGGTAGATATGAGCTTTCTCCTTGAGTTGGACCGAATACTATTGGATATATAACTAGCCATGTCATTTTCTCCAGGGTGTTGGATTAAGCCCTTAGCATCCCCATCCCCTGCGAGTACTCTATTTGGATCATGTACTTTGCAACCTCATTTAGACAATACATGGGTTATTTTTGGATTGGACAGTCCCCCTTTCCTAGTAGCCACCCACGTGGTTGGAAAATTTGTTGGCGGATGCATGATTCTCCCTTGATAAATCTGAGATAAGACTAGGTTGATATAAGCTCATTCTCAGTTTGATCCCAAGCAAACTAACAGGGTCCACAATAACTAAAATAAATAAAATAGACAAATTAATTCGCTTATGGATTATGAATTCAAGCCCCAAATGGCCCCTTTTCCCAAGCAGACATCTTATCTCTAGAGGCGGTGTCGGAGAACTCCCTATAGAAATTATCGACTACGAGTTGAGATAAATCAGGTCGACTCACTTAGTCACCTTTGGGTTCAATCTATTTTGCCATAAGCGGGTTATCCCGATAGTCATTCTACTTTGAAAGATATCAAACTATGACACATTCTTTCAAGCATGACTGTCACAAATCGACGGGCAACCCTAGGTCAGGTTCGATTTGTTGCCCAGAGCAATTGATCACCCTAGTGGCCTTTTGTAGTGGAAGATGTAAGTCCCCGAGCTTTCTTCCCTAGAATTGATCATTGCAAATCGAAAGGCACTCCTTTGGTCGGATAGTTCTCCCATCGGCTCGGAAGCTACTCCCTTTGGTTCAGTAAATCTAAGATAGGTTTAGGTTGGTATAAGCTTCTTCTCAGTGTGATTCATCACAAACTAACAGAATCCATCAAAATAAATCTAAAAATAAAATTAATCTTTCACTATCTTTGATCTGATTTAAGTCCCCCAGTGGCATTCACTCAAGCCCTTGGTGGGTTTGATTTGTTGCCAAAGCGATCACCCTAGTGGTTTTCTTATTTTGGAAGATATGAGTCTCCACGCTTTCTTCTTAACTTGACCATTGCATTGAAAGGCATCCCTCGGTTGGTTAGTCATACCTTGTGGTTGGTAGACTTTTCCTTTGGATTGGTTAAGTCGAGTTAGGTCTAGGCCTTCATGGCCCTGCCGTCTGCATCCATAAAACCGATGGGACCCATCAAAACAAATTTAAAATGAAATTAATTTTGACTATCTTTGAGTCGATCTTAGTCCTCTAGTGGCATTCACTCAATAGTCAGCTCTAGGTTGGGTTCGATCTATTGCCTTGTCAATAGATCACCCCAGCAACTGGTCCTACTTTAGAGGATGTAAGTCTACTATGCTTTCTTCCTAGCTCATTTGCGCGAAAATATTCCCTTTGGTTGATATGTATTTAGTAGAGTACCCCTTTGGATTGGTAAATGAGTTAGGTCTAAGCCTCCATGGCTCATACTTCGTCGATCCATCCCAAACCAATAGGGTCCATTTCAAATTCCAAAATTAAAACCTAAAAAAAATCAATCAATCCAAATCAAACCTTTTGCTCCTCCTCGAGATGCAAATCTTCTAGTTCCCTAGCGGATCTAGAATTCTAATCCCTCGATGAATTTCACAACATTTCTTCACTTTGTGGATGACTTGAGCTCGCTTCCCTAGTGGAGAGTACACTTGTCTATCCCCGACGGAGTCAAAACAAGCACAATTAAATAAACAATAAATTGAAACAAATTCAACCATCTTCCCCAATGAAATTTAATAAATCAAACCAAATTTCTCCCCAGCAATACTCAAATCAAATCAAACCTCTCATCCCCTTGTGGATGATTTGAACCTATTTTCTAGTGAAAGGTTCACATACTCTATCCCTAGTGGATTCCTCCTTCCCTCTCTTATGTCCTCAACATAAGTAGAGCCACATTACTCTAAGCTCTAGGTTCCTTCTACACCTTGAGTTAGAGTAAATTGTCTCTATTGCTTGTATGTCGTTGATTGTTGTTGATCATTTGATCAACACCAATATGTGCGATGTTCCTTGTCAGTCTCACCATACCTATTGGGCGCCCATTATTGCCCTCATTTTGGGAATGAGCTCTCAACCCCTCCATCTTAAACATAGGACTTCTCTAAGACTTTAAGAATTCCTTAGTCTTAAGACACATCTAGTGATTAGGTGGACACTTAACCTAGTTCTAGAGACTTAGAAGAGTTAGCCATAAGAATAGGTCATGTCTTAGGGGTGTTAGGAAAATTTGTCTACCCTATAGCTTGAACTACATTCATCACCTCCTTCCTTCAAGTCAAACTCCAAATCAAATCAACAATCAATTCCAGCCTAATTGATTTTTCTCTAAACTCAAATCAATTTTAAATTATTGAAATCCATAATCAATTCCAAATGACTGGAATCCATGATCAACTCCAAATGATTGAAGCTCATGATTGAAATTCCAAATTCAAAATCTTTCCTAAGCCCTTTGATTCTATCTTATGGATTTAGCTCAAATCAAATCCAAATTAATTCAAATTCAAAAAATTTTCTCATAACCCATTTATACTCTCATTTATATTCACAAATATAAATGAATTATAAATTCAAATATCCAAGAATCAATTCAAAAATCAAATCCAAATTCAATCAAAATCCAACCTCAGCCTTAGACAAAATCTTGAACTTAGCCAAATCAAATTTAAATCAAGCCAAACCCTTAATTTTTCTTATGATTCAATCAATCCTTCAATCATGAATCAATATAAACATAAATTTCATCAAACCAAAACTAAATTCAAAATCAAACCAAGACAAACTCATGTTCACCCTTTGACTCGAAATTATCAAATGAATAAAAATTCATTTGACTCTAAATCTCTTGCAAATGGATTTATATTTTAATCACAAGTCCATATGTGAGTTCAATCAAACTTGAATCAAGCCTTGATCAAACCAACTAAATCTAATTGGCTCACTTGACCCAAAGTGCCTAATTTGACCTACATGAACCAAAATTAAATTCAATCCAAATCAAAGTGAATTAATCCAATCTAAACTTTATGTCATATATGTTGATCATCATAGGTTAATCAATTATCATGAATTTGGTCAAACCAAGTCAACCTAGCTCGTTGACCAAGTCAACCCTTTAACCCCCATGAACCCAATCAAGCCAAATTGCAACCTAAACTAAATTGATTAGAAATAAAGATACCAATCTATTTAAAATGATCAACCAAACCCAACCAAGCCATGATTCAAGCCAATTTGGTCAATTGGGTCAAATCGGTCTACTTAGCCCAAATTGACCTAATAGATCAAACTGGCCAAAATCTAAATTAAATCCAAACCAAATCCAAATTAAATCCAAATTAAACCAAATTAATTAAAATCGATTGAACCAATATACTCCAAATAGTCATTTGAACTTGACCTAACTCTTGATTTGGCCTAATTTGACCAATTGGTCAACCTAACTCATTTTGACCTATTTTGACCCAAAGGGGTCCAATTAACCCAAATGGGGTCAAATTAACCTAAATTAAACCAAATGAACTTCAAATGATATGAAATTTGGTCCAACATATTTTTAACCTATTTAAAATCTTCTCAAATCAAATTCAATGCCAAATGACCACTTTGCCCTTCGGTCAATGGCATTCCATGAGCACTTTCCCAAGTGGTCATTTCTCTTCCCACTTGGCACTCATCCATTGGTCCACATAGGCACCAAGGATACTAATTTTCTAAGAGTGATTGGGGCAGTCATTACTCACGGGGAGGTGAAATCAGCTCACCTCTCCCATTGGAACACTTGGCATGAAGGACACTCACCTCCCCTTAGCTAGAACATCCCCTTGTCCTTCATGGAAGCCACTTTTCATGCCTTAGCCAACCATGAGGAGCCACCTAGGATTCTCTTCCATTCCCAACCACCCCAAGCCAAGTGACATGAGTTTGGAACCAAAATTTCAAACAAAAAGTGGAAAAAGGCTCATTTCACTACACTTTTAATTCTAAGGCTTTAGTGGCTGAAGAAAATCCTCATTCCTTTTATTCTCCTCCTCTCCCAAAAGCTATTAGCAATCATCCACTTCATTTTGGAGAGAAATACTCCAAAACCAAGGAGATTTTAAGAAATGATGATCCGGAGGAAACTTTGTTGAAGGTGAGGATCTATGCTCGGTCAAAGCTTCTTCCCTCACTGTGCACTTGAGTCACCACCACCACCGAAAATCATCCTGATGAGGTAACCTTCAAAAAACCATAGCCGGCCTTAAGATCTTTCATTTTGTGATGACTCTTGCGTGATTTTTATGAATCTACCCTAGATAATCCCATATTTTTATTTTAAATCATCCCAATTAAAAAATAGAATTTTTCTGGTTCAAATCGATGCAAAAATGAGTCCATTATGACAAGTTTTCACTTAGAAATCCCATTTTTTTCTTTTAAAAAAATAGATTTTACTGTTCACCGCCGGCGGCGAATGAGCCACCATCCGATCCGGTGGTTCGTGGGATTGGACAATTCGAATCTCGCATGGATCGTGCAATCCAAGCCTTCAGATCACTTGATGCGATATGGACCATCCGATCATGCGGTTCGCGCGATCGGACGATCCAGAGCGAACTGCGGGTCGCTTTCCGCGCGTTGACCAATCTTCCCATCCAATCCATTGACGTGTCACCTTACGTGAATCACGCGGCGTCGCATGGCACAGCGTGCCACATGGCACCGCACGTTCAATCGCGCGGAGCCACGTGGTGCCGCGTTTCCACGTTAGCGCCATGCAGATTTTCCGATTTAAAAAATTAATTTATATTATGTGAAGCTTTATAAATTCATAGAAAATAAAATACTTAACCAAAAATTATAAACAAGGGCTCGTTGGATTTGTCTTTCCGAGATGAATCCAACAAATTTAAAATCCTCAAATTTTACTAAGTATTTTGAACTTAATTTGAGTTTTAGTAAAACTCAAATTTCTTTAATTAAGCCAAAAATACATGTCAGATTAAGTTGAAATTTTCAAAGATTAAAATTGATGTTAAAATATAACTACCATAAAACTTTCAAGTCAAAATGACCTTTGGATTAAAAGAAATTTAATTTCAAGTGTTGAATGATTTATTTTAATAAAATAAATTAGCAGAATTCATAAAAATCACTTAAATCAATTGAAACTTCCTAAATTCATAACTAATTTTAGAAAAATTCAAAAAATACAAATGAATTCATTTTAAAGATAATTTAAAGGAGAATTCAATAAAATTATTTTCAATTGAATTTGAATAGTAGGGTTCATTTTAAAGATAATTTAGGAGAATACAAACTTAAGTCACCACTTCTAGTCTTGTATTATGTGGATGGTTTGATGTTTATTTTATTTTGTGATGTGATATTTTAGTCTGGATGTAAGGGTGTATGTGCGTAGAATGAATGGTAGGACAATTTAGTTTAATCATTGTCTTATGCAGGGGATTGTGCTTAAGGGGCCCTGTAATAAAAATATAACCTTTTCTTTGTGCGGTTGCTTATACCCTAAGCATGATCTCAAATAGGGGTGGACTTGGTTACCCATGTGTGTGTGCTAAGTCCAATTTATTTATATTCATGCATGGGAATGTGTGGTTTGTTTAGTGATCTACATTGCAGTTTGTTAGATTTACCCTTTTCATGTACCTTAGGATTTTGGAATGATTGTTATGGAGATTAGGATGAGCGTTGGTTATAATCACACATATTATGTACCATGTGAAAAGTATCCACATTCCAAACATCCAAAAGAAGGAGAAAGAAGAAATGAAGAATGAAGAAATGAAGCTTGAAGACCCCATAACATGAATTCCATGTTTAATTGTAATTAATTCATTTATAATCCGGGTTGTATAAGGGTAGAGCTTCAATAATTTTTTTTGAGTTTGTTGGTGGTGTGCGACCACATGGCCTTTATTCTTTTTGTTAGCTTTATAAAATGTTTGATGTTTCGTTTAGCTTGTGCTTTAGAAATGACATTCTTTTCATAGTTTCTTTCTTGCTATGATATATGGCCTGGATGAGGATTAGGCACTTGGAGAAAAATAAATCTTCTACCAAATTAATCAATTAAAAATTAAAATAAATTACTCATAACCTCATTTAAAGCCTAAGTTAAAATCAAGATAAAAGAATTAGCAACCCCTTAGCTGGATGAGTATTTCTTTTACAACATCATGCAATGCATATTACTTCACTCTTGATTTGGAGGGCTTCCACCGTGCAGAGAACTTAACTTGACCTTTGAGAGCCATTATGAAAACACACCTCCCATCTTGCTAATTTTGGCCCATAATCTAATTTCTCATGCATTAGGCGTAAAGAATCTTATAGCGTGAGTCAAATGATTGTCCAAAAATGAAAATAACATGTAATATGATTTGCATTAGATTTAGGTCATTTGAAGTATGCCTTTACATGGTCTAGTCTATTTGGAGAGTGAGTTTATGGACTTAGTCTCTTTCTAAATAAATAACAGCCTAAATATCTTGCATAAGCATAAGACTTGCCTACGTATATTTAAAATCATAGGAGGAGTTAGTTGGTGTCCATCCCCAGGCGGTTGTAAGTCCAAGCAATCGGGTGATTTGTCCTCTCTTGTGGAGGCAAACTGAATACCCATTTTTGCCTTAGATTTAGGTTATACTTTTGGCCCTCACTAAAGCTAACTAGATTTAGGTTCCAAGTTTGCTTCTCCCTTCTATGGGCATAAGCATAAATCCTCACTTCTTAGGCATTTCCATAACATTGTATTGTGGAATTATAAGCATAAAACTTTTAATAAAAATTCAACTCAAATAAATAATTCAATTTCAAAAATGTAAAGTCCAACCATAGGATAGTTTGGGATGTTTACAAGACTTCCTAGTATCTAAACATCCCTACTCATCTTCATTTGGCTTGATAAGAACTCCCTCCTCTTGATCGATCCCTTGATTTGTCAAAAAAATAAACTAATTGATTGATAATCTACCTATTGAAATATTTGGAGACGATCATTTACCTTAATGAAGTATTCTTAAAGAATCCCCTTCCTTGATATAATTAATTATGGGGGCTTGCCCCTGTAGGGAACTTAACCAACCCGATTTAAAATAAACCCTACTTTACTTTTCCATGTAAAGTAGGGGAAGAATCTCTGATACATATGCAGACCGATAGTCCTTAGGAATCCTTATTGAGGTGATTAGGTCCATTGTAGGGTGGTGACTTTTATCTTTCGAGATAGTACACCTCTTCTCAATGTCGTACCCGATTACCCTAATAAGAATGTGGACCTACATGGTGTCTCAACCAAAAAGTATAATTTTTGTTTTCATTTATCCTCTCCAAAGGGATAGATGAAGGTGAGAATATTTTCACCACATCAGCCCTTCTCATATACAATTTTGTAATCCCGTCATCAGGAAAATTTTATACTCTGAAATAGATACATAGTGGAAGATTTTTTTAAAGGAGTGATTTTTTTCCCTTATTCAGAGGTTTTTTCACATAAAAATTCTAGAGTTTTCTTATTCATTTTTCAAACATCTGTGTGTGTGTTGGATTCCAAAACAAAGCTAAAGCGTAAACTTTTATTCTACCATAATTGAATTTCTAGCACACAACAGTTTGGCACCGTCTATGGGAAGCAAATCTCATAATTGTAATCTTTTGAACACCTGCATTATGGCCAATAGGCACAATACTCGCAACAATAGAGCCTCCCGCTCCAACTCCCGCCACTCTCGAAACTAATCCTTGAACCAAGGATGCCAAGCTTCTACCTCACTTCCCCCTGATAGGCATAACCCTATCGGTGAAGGTGCAACATGAATCTCTCTAGAAGATCATGTGTGTCGAATGGAAGAGTCTCAAAATAAGATAATCTGACTTTTATGAGAAACACGACAACCACTACTACGGTAAATGCATCTCCCCCAAGATCGATTATTAGCCAGGGGAGGTCAAAATACTAATACGGGGCCTTCGCCATCGGGCAGTTCCTCCTTTCATGCATGATCTTGACCTCCTTGACATAGCTCTACTCATCTTACTTGCAGCTCAACCGACTACTAATCCACCAATTATTGTTGGCAGCTTGGCACATTCTCATCTTGTTGACTCCACCCGTCATGTTATACGTACATAATTATAATGCTTAGTGCGAGAAGAATTCCACTTTAAAAGTGGAAATCATCTTTCCATCATCGATTCAGATTCACCTTTGGCGTATTCTTCAACATCTTATTCCCATAAGGTTCAAGCTTCCGAGCATCGACTCTTATGATGGGCTAACTGACCCATATGAACATATCGACCTTTACAAGACCATCATGCATATCCAATGAGCTCGACACCGCTTTGTCGTCTTTCCGATCACCCTCAAGGGTCAAACTTCGTTCTACTCCCTTCCAAGGGGATCCATCCATACCTTTGATGAACTTGAATTTTTAGAGCAGTTCATTACAAACGAAGGATCATTAAAGATTCCTCTCATCTCGGGCATTCATCAAAATGAGGGTGAATCACTTAAGGAGTACTTCCATAGGTTCTCCTTAGAGGCTCGCCAAATACCTGGAGTAGACCCTGATTTATTAAGATGAGTTTTCCTTGGAGGGCTCTGTCTTGGGCCTTTACCTCGTCACTAATGCGAGATACGGTCCTCATATGCCACTTGGTTCATCGTGTCAAAGCACAAATTTCGATGGTATTAATGCCATAATAATTTGAACAATTCAGAAAATGTAAGAGTGCCCAGAATCTGACGATAATCCCATCAAAAAGCAACAAGGCAATTGTAATCTCCCTCCATGGCCCTCACATCAAACGTGAACCACGAGCAAAAAAAAAACACCAACATCGTTAACATCGATGACCATTCGAGATGAAGAGACCATCAAGTGGCCACATCCGTTGAAACCAAATTCAATAAATCATGAGTAATATTATCAGTTCCATCAAAGTCATGGACATACTACTGAGGCGTGTAAACAACTGAAAGAAGAAATCGAGATGCTCATTCAACAAGGATATCTATGTTGATTTGTGCAGAATTAATCGACTCAAGCAAACATAACTCCAACTGGGGCAAACGACAATCATCACAAAATAATAAAATAGTCAGATAGTTGGAGAAATTGAAACAATTATGAAAGACCACTACTCTCTAATCAAGTCCTCATTGCCACCTCAAGAATGAGTTAAAGAAATCTCGTGATCATTCCCTCACTTTTAATGACTCTTAGAAGGAGTCCAAGTTTCCCATCAAGATCCACTTGTCATCAGCGCATAATATTAAGAGAATTTTGATTGATAATGGGAATTATGTTGATATTTTATTTTACTCCATATTTATTAACATGGGCTTGGTTAGGGAAAAGCTCCAACCCGCTGCACGACCATTATATGGGTTTGATAATCGCCCTGTACGAGTGGGGGGGGGAATCACCCTTCATGTTGACCTCGAATTTTCCGACAAGTGACTCATTCAATTCAATTCATGGTGTCGATTAAGTTGTACAATGCTATCTTCAAAGGCCCTCTAATCAATTTTTTTATGCGTTACTTGATATCATCTTAAGATGAAATTTACAACTCCTATTAGGGTTGGAGTGGTCTCTGGAAATAAATAAATAGCAGAATCATGTTACCTCACAAGCTCAACCTTGATGACCTTGATCAATTTTAATTTTTGAGATGAAGAAGTACCCCAGAGAGCTTAGCTTGTAGAAGACTTGCTCCCTGTTTCATTGTCAGATGACCAACCTCTACAAATAATGTAAGTCGGATCTCTGCTCTCCGACGAACAGAGGGCAAAATACATAGATTTATTATGCAAAAATCAAGACATCTTTGCTTGGAGTCTGACAAATATGTTGGGGATCGACCAAAATGTGATCATGCACTCCCTCAAGATTGATCTAACATTCAAATCGATCATCCAAAAGAAGTGAAGTTTTGCACCTGATCGCCTCCAAGCTATTGAACAAGAAGTTAATAAGCTCTTAGAAGTAGGATTCATACGAGAAGTACATTACCCTACATGGCTAGCAAATGTTGTCATGGTTAAGAAAGCAAATGGAACTTGGATAATGTGTATTGATTACATTGGTCCCAATAAAGCTTGCCCGAAAGATAATTTTTCTCTCCCTCGAATTGATCAATTGGTCGATGCTACGCCTGGGAATCAAATACTTAGTTTTTATTTATGCTTACTTAGGTTACAACCAAATAAAAATAGACCCAACGGATGAAGAAGCCACATCATTTCAAACATATAAAAGTTTATATTATTATCAAGTTATGTCATTCAAGTTAAAAAATGCTAGTGATATATATCAACGCCTTATAAATAAGGTTTTAAAGATCTCCTTATGGATGTATATGTGGATGACAAGTTAGTAAAAAGCTTGAAAGAATCACATATATTTTTTACTTAGAAATATGCTTTAACCTTCTACGATGTTATGACATGCGACTTAACCCGACCAAGTGTGCTTTTGGGGTTACGTCAGAAAACTTTCTTGGGTTCATGGTCACCCACCGCCGGATTGAAGCTAATCCCGAGAAAATTAGAGCCCTCAGAGATATGACTCCTCTGAAGAATATTAAAGAAGTTCAATGCTTGAATGAACTAATTAGTGTCTTATCCCGCTTCTTAGCTCGTTCTGGGGATAAATACTTGTCATTTTTTAAAATACTAAAAGGAGCTAAAAATAATAATTTTTAGTGGATTGGTGAATGTCAATATGCTTTTAAGCAACTAAGGAAATATTTAGCATCTCCACCCTTACTATCCAAGCCTATCCAATGAGAGATGTTATACTTATATCTCACTGTCTCTTCCCACTTAAGCTCAATTTTAGTGAAAAAGAAAATATGATACAACGACCAAATTCCTATGTCAGCAAAATTCTCTCAGATATAGAAAGTCATTATCCATTGGCAAATAAGATGGCTTTGGCTTCAGTTTTCTCTGCACAAAAATTGCGTCCATACTTCCAAGCTCACACCATGCGTTTACACTCATTTATCATTAAGGGTCATTCTCTGAAACTAGTGCATGAGGTTAATCAAATGGTTGTAGAATTGAGAGTTTGATATCCATTTTCTACCCAGGCCAGACATAAAATCTCAAGTACTCGCAGACTTTATAGTGGAATGCACTACCCCTACTCCAAATGAGCTATCTATTACACCCCTTTCATCTTCTCAATGGACCATCTATGTTGATGGAGTTTCATGAAATACTAGTGCCTGAGCAGGAATCTTACTTATTTCCCCCAACATAATACCTTAAAGTATGGACTTCGCCTAAAATTCCTTGCAACTAATAATATGGCTGAATATGAGGGTCTCATCACTGGGTTGAGACTTGTCATCGATTGTGAAGCTCAAACTTAATGATCACACTAACTCTCACTTGTGCCTCCCGGTTGAGGAAACTTTAATACTCATAATCCTTAGCTGATACCTCCTTGGTAAGTCACTTCTTGCCCATATCAAGACACATCAAATCATTCATATACTGTGAAACAAGAACAATCGAGCTGACGCTCTCGCTCGCTACCTCTACTACTGGAGATCTATTTAAGAGAATGCATGTTGAGGAAATATATTTTCCAAGTATCCAAGGGTCATGGGTAATACAAGCAATTACTGAGACAAATGAACCTTCATGGATGGACCCCATCCTATCCTTTCTACAAGAAGGGACCCTTCTGAAGACCCAACTTCATAACTCTCTTTAAAGGCAAGGCAAAATTTATTATCTGAGGTGAACTATACAAATGAGCTTTTGGATTCTTAAATCACTCTCACCATTAGAGGATTATGCATTAAGAGAGGTTCACTCAGGGATATGTGGAGAACACAGGAGGAAGGGTGTTAGCCCTTAAATTATAAGCAAGGGTTCTATTGGCTACGATGAAGTAAAATGCCTTGGAGTTCACAAAAAAAAATGTGTGTGAGTTGTCGGTTGCACTCTAACCTCTCTCATACACCACATACGAGCTCTCATCCCTTCAAAGCCACGGCCTTTTGCTCAATGGGAATTGATATCATGGGACCTTTTGATAGCATTAGACAATGAAAGTTTATCATTTTAGATGTAGACTACTTCACTAAATGGGTGGAAGTTGAACCACTGAAAATCATGGAGGCAAATGCTACAATTTGTTTGAAAAAATATAGAATGTCGATTTAGTCTTCCTGCAAAGATCATCACCTACAATGGAACCAAATTTACTGGAAAAGTCTTTACGTATTTTTATAAAGATCTTCACATTTAGCAGCTACATATGGTTGTAGCCCATCCTCAAACCAATAGACAGACTGGAGCTACAAACAAGACTATACTCAAAGGGTTAAAAATGTGTCTCGAGAAGGTTGGGGCAATGGGTTGATGAGCTCTCTAATGTTCTTTGGGCTTACCACACTATATGTGAACTCATTGGTGATACACCATATAATTTGTTTTTTACGAGCTATTATACCGGTAGATATCGATTCCAAGTCCAAGAGTTCAATCATTCAATCATGATAGTAATGAAGAAAAACTCCATAGACCTACTCCCCCGAAACTCGTGACATGATGCGCTTCCTACCACAGGGTAGCTTGTCACTTCAAGAAGTGAAAACCTTTGTCGGTGACTTGGTCCTACGAAGTCTTGAAGCTACGGGCAAAAGCCATCAATGCAATAAACTCTCACCTCTTTGGGATGGCCCTTATGTGATTATAGCTATGGTCAAGTCAGGAACATTTAAGCTCAAGGATCTAGAGGGAAAAATCTTATCTCGAACTTGGAACACTGAGAATCTCCTAAAATATTATCAGTAATTCTCACTGTATAATTATTGCAACCTTTATTTTTCTCGTTTGTCATTTTCTCTTCAAACTCATATCTTTGTTAAAATTATCTTATGATTGTATCACCGACCTTATCGAGTAATGAGTTTATGGCCTTTTCTTTTTTAAGCTTTTGCATATAAACAATCTCCTTCATTTAATCCTCCCAGAAATGCACAATTCATGTTGTCTCGATGCATGATCAAGTGGACTTGATCGGACCTCTTCCATACATGTAAGAAGTCAGTAACACTTTGGACTAACAGGATAGGTCAAAAGTCCTTGGTGGACATTCCACGGCCTATTCCATATAGGTAAGAAGTCAAGTAACACTTTGGCTAATACATAAGATAGGTCAAAAAGTCCTTGGTGGATATTCCACGGCCTCTTCCACATAGGTAAGACATCAAATAATATTTTTATGAATACCTAGGATAGGCCAAAAAGTCCTTGGTGGACTTCCCATGACCTCATCCACATAGGTTAGCGTTGTCGAATAATATTCCGACCAATCACCTCAGATAGGTCAAAACAAAATAAGAGCAAATCACCCAAAAAAAATTTTATTGTCATTGACAGCACTAACATAATGATATAAAAAAGAATCAAAATTTCGGATACAAAAAAATAATAATAATAAATAATACATAGATAAAGGAAAAGAAATGCATCCTCAAGTGATATTATATGATATCAATGTCCTCCTCACCATTGGAAGATGCTCACCTTGGAAGATGCTTAAACTCACTCTTAACCCCTTCATCTCGAATCGAAGGGTCTTGGATACTTGGCGGGAGGATTCTCAATACTAGCTCCAATTTTGTGAGATGATTCCTTTAGCAATCCTCGGATGAAGCCTTCCTCCAAACATTGGCGCTCCAAGTCCTTCACTTCAACATCGAGAATATGATTATGAGCTTCTTGGACATGGTCCTCAATAACATCACAGATAGGGAGTTCTTAAATATTTCCACTGTCTTCAAGAAGATTTTATTTGCTTCCACTTTTGACATTATAAACTCCTTCTTAGAAAAACGATCCTATAATGCTTTCTTCTCCAATTCAAGAGCTTTCTTCTCCGCTACAAGTGCCTTGAGTCTTTTCTCTTTCGGGAGAGTCTCTGCTCTCACCTCAATTAGCTCATCATGAGTACACTCCACCTCTTAATGCTTAAGAGAAAGAGAAGTTGACAAGTTCACTAGCTCAGTTCTACACCCGGTTAGCTAATCCTTCAGAGCTATCACTTCTTTGGCCTTAGCACTCATCTTTCGCTCATAGTCGCCTTGAAAACATTTTAGCTTCACAAATTTAGTATTCCACTTGACACCCAATGAGCCATCATGTTTAGCTACCTAGAATTAAAAAATCACAAATACTACACAAAGAAAAAAAGGTAAAGAAAAAAAGAAAGAGAAGGAGAAGATAACGTACTAATTCGTCACTCGTTGACGTCCAGTGCATACATGCTTTAACACCCCTTCAGAATGCGGGTTGATGAATCCTCTATTATGAGTTGAGATAGCTAAACTCTCGGAGGCCAACTGGTGGCGAACATCTTCTCTGCAAATATTTGACATAGTTACTTCAACACATGTCTTTTTTTTCTTTAAAAAAGAAACATTGCTATCACCACCATGATTTGTAATGGGTTTCTTGAAGAATCTTGTGAATATGAGGAGACCTTTCATCACCTTTACTTGATCTCTTCAGTGTAAGAGCATGAGATCTCCTTGAATGGAAAGGCCAACCTTGAACATTTTATCTTCAATTATATACTTATCAATGTGGCGTAACTCATGCGCAAGCTTCCAACATCAGAATATTATGAGTTGTTAAGATTTCATTCTCTTCAATCGAATGGATTTGGAAGGTCATTCAATCTTCCCCATCTCTTAGGGAGGCCTCATCTTTCACAAAAAGAATCCATTAAACCAATTTCTAGATGGATCTCGTGCTAAAATTCTATCCAATTCTTTATAATGATAAGAAACACATCCCGAGCATCATATGTGAATCTACACATTACACAAGTATTTGATGTTCAAAGTAACACCATGCTCTCTAAAGAAGAGTCAAACCAACGATGATCACTAAAGCTCGAAATAAAATTGTGATAAAGCTACACCACATATTTTAAAGATCTCAATCAATTCGAGAACCAAGAGAATCGCTCCGCGAAGAATCATCTCAGAAACAGTAAAATATCCTGGCAAAGGTGAACATGCTCGATCAGACTTTTTGGCAATAATATCCACCGACTCATTGGGCAAATATAATTTCCTGTGAAACACCATTAAACTATCAGCTGTGATAGTGGATGATATATCCTCGTCATTTGTCACGCTATTGGTTTTCTTCCATCATCGCAAAATACATGATAAATAAAAAGAGTGAGAGAAAGACAAAATGAGAATTGTGAAGTAACTCACTCACCCCAATACTTGGGCATATCCTTTCTAACTTTGTTGCTCACGACTTTGGATAAAATTTTTTTCATACGATATGAAAAAATATACGCATACATAAGAGATCAAAAAGAAAAAAAAATATTTCTCTCAATGATACTCAAATTACACCGACTTTTGAGTTTTTGAGGATGGTTCCTAATTGATGCTTCCCCACCATCTTGGCAGTTGTGAACTATTGAACCATCCATTGGAGTTTCAAAAAATTCAATTTTCTACAAGGAGAAGTAGAAAATACGGGTCTTGATCGCTCTAAATGGTCGACGAGGACAATTGGCTCTCTCGAGAAAATGAGCCTCGGCGTATGATCTATGGGTCTTGATCATCTAAATGTGGTCGGTCCGACGAGGGCGGAGATGCCTCTCGAGGGAAAATGAGCCTCGTATGATCTATGTCTTGATGCCTCCAAACCCGGTTGGTCGCGAGGATAGTTGACTCCTCTCTTGAGAAAAGAAAAAACCTGTCGAACTACGGGCTTGATCATCTCCAAACCGGTCGGTCCGACGAGGGCAACTCTCTCGAGGGAAAATACTGCCATATGAACTATGTGTCTTGATGCCTCAAACACGGTGGTCCAACGAGGATAGTTGGCCTCTCGAGGAAAAATGAGCCTCACCGAGTACAGGCGCTAAACTCCCAGATCCGAGGGACTTAATGCCTCGAAAATTGAGCCTCCTATGACTACAGCCTTGATCGCCTCCAAACCCGTGTCAGAGATTGATGCCTCTCTCGAAGGAAAATTGGAGCTCGCCATTATGAGCTGTTTGATCACAAAGCAAATGACCTTCTCTTAAGAAGAAGGTCAACTTTCTAACAAAAAAAAGAAAAAAAAAATGTTTACCAGCCTTTGAACGTTATGATTTCTCATCGAATCAGAGAAATACTGCATATGGAGTTGTGTCCTCCTTGAGGTTTTATAGCACAAAAAAGGTAAAAATAAAAAATGGAAAGAAATTGAAAAAAACTAAAAAACTTTAAAATCAAAAAAATGCTCATGACACCATCGTGCCGTGAAGCATGGCCCATAACGAACTGCGGTGAGCACCCATAGCCACGGATGCCGCTTCCGTAATCATAATCTTGTGCACTCATGAAGATCTATTTTCTCAAACTATATGGTTAATAAACCGGCACATTTCATTGAAAAATTTATTATTTTCAATTATTTAGCATATAACTTTGGATGATAGAGATAATATCATCCTAAAATAAGGGGGACAACTGATATGACACTAAAAATTCCACTGGTCAAAGCATGAATCTTGATGTCAAAAGTAATCTGATCCTAATCGAAACTAGTCCAGATCAAGCACTTAAAATATCATTGAAAATTTTGGGATATCAGTTAAATACCTAAATAGTTCCTAAATATTGTGTGTTTATGGTCAAATCAAGCATCTTGATGAGCCGGATCTAACAAGCCCAAGATCTCTTGATTCTGACTTTATTTGAGCATTCAAATACTTAAAATAAATCAGGTGATCAAGGGAATCATTTTGAGCCATCCGATGGAGTAATTTGGATTTTGCCTGTATTTACAAAATTATCATCCTCTCATTTTTCACATGAGGGGAGCCCAAGCTAAAGAGAAGAGAGAGCTCTAAAGCTTGAAAATCCTCCAAGCATAATCGTGCCACCACTCGATGGTTGCCGACCACCGCCGTATACGGCCGCAATCCGCCGTCGTGCGTCGCCATCACAGCCGGTCATCATCGCAGACCACCGTCATTACCGTCGGTCATCGTCGACCATGCCTACCATCGGCCGGTGATCACCACGCCGTCACCATCGTAGGTCATCACCGCGCCAACCATCATTGGCGACCATGTCACCATCGCGGTCATCACCGTAGACCATCGTGCTTGCGTCGGTCATTGCCGTCGATTCATTGATCAACCCGCTCTCGTTGCTGCATTTGGTCATCCACGCCAATCGCATCAGGTCAGTAACGCAATCATCGATCTCACCATCGCCGGCGCCTTTTACCACTGCTCGATCATCATAATCATCACGTGCCGGTCATCGCAGCTTCATCGCCGGTCATTCTACCATTATGCCATTACCGCGACCATTGATCATCTGGTCATCAGATCGTCGTATTGCCACATTCACCGTATCAATCAACATTATTTATAACTTACACAAATTTCATTTGTTGACTGATTAGCATTGTCGGTCTTTCTATACAATATCCGTTATCGGAAAACTTTGTACTCAAATCGATACATAGTGGAAGATTTTATTGGATTAGATAGTTTTTCCCTATTGAGTTTTCACTCAAAAATTTGAAATTTTCTTGTTCATTCTTCAAACATCTGTGTATGTGATGGATTCTACAACAAAGCTAAGAGGTAAACTTTTATTCTACCTCAGCTAGTTTTCTAGCATACAACAATTATATAAAAAATCAACATTCTAGAGTAGGGAGGTAGAATTTGGGGGGAATTGTATAGCTAAATTCATGTGTTTGCAATGTTTTCAAAGTAAATTGGAGGAATAATATGTGGAGAGTCATTAACAATTTATTCTTTGGTGAATGAGTAACAAACATTTACTAATGCATGGAGGCCTCTTAAGAAGTAAGAGAAGAAGTGGTATGGGATTAATGGTAAAGTATTGAGAGCAATTGAGTTAATTTATGTTGCTTAATTAGTTATAAGAGGATTCTTAAGTGAAGGTGTCTCTTTCTCCATATAAGATTTAGTATGTGATTGTAAGGGTATGTTATCTGCAGAATTAGAAGTTATCTTTTTACGAAAAGCCAAAATGGGGTTAAGCATATGATAATATTGACAAAAAATTAGTAACTCAAAAAATGACCTTATGCCAATATTCATTATGTAAAGAATCAAATTAGAGTAAATGAAAGTTAAAATATGGATATTGGGAAATAAAAAATAGTAATCTTCTTACATATTTATCAAATGCCTATTATTAGTTCTAATTATTTCCATTATAATAGCCTTTAGATAGAAAAGAGAACAAGATTGGTACATCATCTTATAAAAGTCTACATTGTTTCATCTATTTTTCATTTATTCTTGATATGTTAAAATCCAGCTTCAAGCATGAATCCGGTGTATGTGTTATTGAATATCTCATGAAAACCTTAATCTTCTAATCATAGAGCTAATAAAAACACTTTGATGGGATCAAAAGTAATCTGATCCTGAGTCTAGTTTAGACCATATCAAATATTTAAAATATAATTTAAAACTTTAGAATATCATTTGGATACTTTATTTGCTATTAAATATGATAAACTTATAGTCAAATCAAGTGTCTCGATGAGACGAATCTAATAAGCCCAAGAACTCTTAATTCTGACTTTATTTGATCATTCAAATGCTTAAAATACATCTCATGATCAAAGAGATTGTTTTGAGTGTTCCAATGAATTGATTTGGATTTTGTCTATATTTATAAAGAATGTCACTCTCATAATCTATAACTAGTCTCTCATTCTTTGCATAAGGAGACCTAAACTGAAAATGAGAGAGAGTTCTGATACTTGAAGAATCCCTGAATATAATCGGACAATCATTTAGCTACCATTATTCATTATCACCGGTTGCCACCGCATGACCATCATCGGTTATTGCGGACCGCTTAAACAACCATCATGATGGATCGCTACATTGCTGCCGTTACACGGCCACTACCGTTGACCGCACTAAAATGCAGCCCAATTACCACCACCATTGATTGCCTGAATTACCAACCGCGAATCGCCGACCACCACTCGGTATCATCATCCGATCGTCGGTATTAGGCTACTACCTCAAATGAAGCATTTGTCACTAATCCTATAATATTTTTTGTAGAAACTTATTCTTGATAGCTTACCTTCTCCAACTTTGGAGACATGAAAATAATTGTAATAAATACTGATATAATGAAATCATTTAAACTGGACTTAGCCCCATAATTTCTCTCTATTTAGATATTGCACGTAGAAATCTCGATGTCCTTCTAACTCTTTTTCTATGTGTGTGGAATCTTTGTGTAAAGCTAAGACATTAAATTCTTTCACTCCGGCAACATAAATCTTCCTATACACAAAATTTCTTTATACATATATATATATATTCAAGATAAATAAAATTGCATAAGAGGTGCTACATAATCAACTCCTTTAAAAGTTATATTCATGTTTTATGTTTTGTTGCCACTATAAGTAATATAAAAAAAAAAGCTTCAAAATATGAGATTGTATTCAAGCTTTTTTTCTTGATGACTTCAAAATCATTTGAAAGTTATATTACTTCATAGTTTTGTATTTTTATGATTAGTCTTGTTGTGTGCTAGAAAATCAGTTGCGGTAGAGTGAAAGTTTACGCCTTAGCGTTATTGTGAAATTCAGCACACACACAGGTATTTAAAGAGTGAAGAAGAAAACTCCAAAATTTTTACGTGAAAAATCTCGAAAAGAGGAAACCACGGCTTGATAAAATCTTTCACTATGTATGCTTTAGTACAAAATCTTCCGTCGCGGGATTACGGGATTAATATGAAGGGAACAACAACTATGTAGTCACGTTCTGATGCTTAAGTAGTAGCGATGATGGTGAGCATGAGACATCGGCATGAAGCGATGAAGGTCATCATGAGAGGCACAAAGATTTGACGGCGAGGATCAGCAGGTGGCGGTGGCGGTGGTTCGACCGTCAGTGGTGGCAGATTGTGCTTGGAGAATCTTCAAGCTTTAGAGCTCTCTCTCTCTTGCCTATGAGGAATGATGGCTATTTATAGATTGGAGGAGTGACGTCTCTATAAATAAATGGAAAATCCGAACCACTCCTCTCCATCGGACGGCTCAAAATGATTCCTTTAATTATTTGATATATTTTAAGTATTTGAATGCTCAAATGAAGTCAGAATTAGGAGATCTTGGGCTTGTTAGATCCGGCTTGTAGAGAAGCTCGATTTGACCGTAAGCACTTCATGTTTGAGAGCTATTTAGGGATTTAACTGATATCCCAAAGTTTCTAATGATATCTTAAGAGCTTGATCTTGACTAGTTTTATTTGAGGATCAACTTTTTTGACATCAAGATTCGTCTTATTACAATTTTCTGTCATCAATTTCTATTTTTGGATGACATTATCCTAATTCATCCAAAAATATCTGAAATTTTTTTTTCTAATTAAATGTCATAATGAGTAGAAGGGTTTTTTTTTAATAAAATGTCATAATGAATAGAGGTTTTTTTTAATTAAATGTCATAATGAAGAGAGGTTTTTTTAATTAAATATCATAATGAATAGAGGGTTTTTTTTTTAAATTAAATGTCATAATGAATAGAGGGTTTTTTATTTTTAAATTAAATGTCATAATGAAGATAGAGTTTTTTTTTAATTTATTCTCTCTTTACCCCAATAGTGGATCTATAAAAACCCCCCTATGGCCAAGGGAGAAGGCACCTTCTCTTCTTCTTGAGAGAAGGTGGTTTGGAGGTGATCAAGGCGTAGTTCATCTGGCGATTTTCCCTCGAAAGAAGTGTCAAGCGCCGCGGACCGAGGGTTGAGGTGATCAAGGCACATGGTTCATCTGAGGCTCGATTTTCCCTCGAAGAGGCATCAACCCTTGTCGGACCGGGTTGAGGCGATCAAGGCTCGTAGTTCATCTGGCGAGGCTCGGTTTCCTCGAAGCGTTGGCGCCTTGTCGGACCGACCGGGTTCGGAGGCAATCAAGGCCCATAATTTATACAGTGAGGCTCCGATTTTCCCTCGAAAGAGGCGTTGGCCTGTCGGACCGGCCGGTTTGGAGGCGATCAAGGCCCGTAATTCATCAGGCTCATTTTCCCTCGAAAGAAGCGTTCTGCCCGTCGACCGACCAAATTTGGGCGATCAAGGCGTAGTTCATCTGGAGAGGCTCCGATTTCTCGAAGAGGCGTTATTACCCTTGGACCCGGGTTTGGAAGCGATCAAGGCGTAGTTATGGTGAAGCTCAGTTTTCCCTCGAAGAGATCAACTACCATCTCGGACCGGCCGGGTTGGAAGGTGATTATCGGCGATGATGGTGGTGGCCGGGTGTCGGTGATAAATTACGTAGCGGTGACGCAGCAGTGGTTGCTGCAACCGAGCGCAACAGTGTCAGCAATTAACCAACGCCGGTATCAGCGAGATAATTGATGAATTACCGGAGAGATGCCGATAATTGCAGTAGTAGCGGATGGCCAATAGATTGGTTAGGCAAGAGGTATTCAGCGTAGCGGTACCTGGTAATCAACAGTGTAAGCGTCAGTAGTCAGCGAGATAAACCGATAATGATAATTGGTAACCGGCGAGATTACCGGCAATAATCAGACGTGGTTTGGCCGGCAAGGTGCGGCAACAGCAACAATGTCAACCAGTGGCCAGCATCAGTAATCGAGATAACCAAAGATGGTGGTGGTACCAGCGGCCGGAAATTCGCGATAATCAGCAATTAGTAGCCCAGCAATTATTAGCGGCGGCAGGTAAAGCAATGGCAGCAGTAGTGGGCAGTGGCAGCGTAGTGATTAGCGTGATACACGATGATAGTAATGAGATGCCGGAGATGGTCAGCGGTGGCGGCAGTGGTTAGCGGCCGGCAAAGTGGTCAGCGCAACAACCGGCGATGATAGTCAGCGTATGGCAGCCAGCGTATCGTCAGCGAGATAATGGCAGCGATAAAGATGGCGAGCAGCGATGGTGGCAGTGGACAGCGGTAGTCAGCGATGACTTACGATGGTACCGACAAAATGTCAGCGATATGTGGCGGATTGCCGGTATAGCGGTAATAACCGGCAACGAGTGGTTGCGCCAACTTATCAGCAGCCAGCGATTGTATAGTCGGCAGTAACGGATGGCGGTGGTCGGCAGATAGCCGGCGGCGATGGTGATGATTTTGACTATCCAAGGTTGTTTGTCGAGTGTTACCGATAGCGTTAACACAATGTGAAAGAGTTAAATTGAATCCGTATTTTGACCCATCCGAGATTATTTGTCGAGTGTTACCGATGGCGTTAACGCGTAGAAAGAGGTGAAGAAGTCCAGACATTTTAACCTATCTAGGTTGTTTATCGAGTCTTTCTCGATGATGTTAACTGTATGGAAGAGGTTGAATTGAATGCGAGGATTTTGACCTATCCAGGTTGTTTGTAGTCTTTGCTGATGGCGTTAACTGTGGAAGAGGTTGAATTGAATCAGTATTTTGACCCATCCGAGGTTGTTTGTCGAGTGTTACGATGGCGTTAACTGTGTGGAAGAGATGAGAAGTCCACCACTTATCTAGTTGTTGTCGAGTTCTTTATGATGAAGTTAACATGTGGAAGAGGTTGAATTGAATCCGGAGGATTTTTACTCGAGGTTGTTTGTTAGGGTACCGATGAAGTTAACAGTATGGAAGAGATCGAATTGAATCGCTAAATTTTGACCTATCTGAGATTGTTTGTGAGAGTGACTCGTTAACATGACTTGTGTATGGAAGAGGTTGAATGAAATCCGTGAGAATTTTTACCTATCGAGGTTGTTTGTCGGTGTTACAGATGCGTTAACATGTATGGAAGAGGTCGTGGGAAGTCCACCAAGGACCTTTTGACCTATCCTAGGTTGTTTGTCAGAGTCTTTACTCGATGATGTTAACATGTATAGAAGAGGTCGTGGGAAGTCCACCAAGGACCTTTTGACCTATCCTAGGTCATTTATCAGAGTCTTTGCTTGATGACGTTAACCTGTATAGAAGTGGTCGAATCAAAACATCCGTTTGTGGTTGTAGCCAAAGTTGCTCCTTAACTTTGGTCTTGTTTTTCCATGAGTATGATTAGAAAATCATAATTTACAAAGCTATATCTCTTCTCAATGTTGAAATATCCTCCAACTTTGACTTGTTTCTTGGAATGGTAATCGATTAGATGCTTAACATGGGCGATCTTCTGAGATTAAGAGTTGCCCCTCAGTTTTCGACAGAATCTGAAGGAACTAAGTTTGATGAATCTTCATTCTTCGCTTGCACTCCTTAAAAGCTTGAAATGCTCCACCTGGATGGTGGTTTTGATCTTGTTGGGAAACTTGATCACCATACAAGAAGAAATAATGGGAATCAGTTTCCCACAGATGGCGCCAAACTATTGCGTGCTAGAAAACCAGTTGCGGTAGAGTGAATGTTTACGTCTTATCTTTATTGTGAAATCCGGCACACACACACACACACACAGGTATTTAAAGAGTGAATAAGAAAACTCCAGAAGTTTTACGTGAAAAATCTCGAAAAGAGGGAACAAAATCAGGCTAGCCAGTAAAATCTTCCACTATGTATATTTGAGTACAAAATTTTCCGATAATGGGATTACAGTTGCATATGAAAGGAACAACAACCATGTAGTCACGTTCGGTGGTAACGATTCTTGTGGTAGCGAGATGATGGTGAATAGCGAGGACATCGGCCCGGCGATGAAGGTCGTCATGATGGAACCGAATTGGCGGCGAGATCGGTGGCCGTGGCGGTGGTTGGCAGTCAGTGGTGGATTGTGCTTGGAGAATCTTCAAACTTTAGAGCTCTCTCTCTCTCTTGCTTGGCCTTATGAAATGATGGTTTATAGATTGGAGGAGTGGCGTCTATAAATAAATGGAAAATCTGAACCACTCCTCTCCATCGGACGGCTCAAAATGATTCCTTTAATCATTTGATGTATTTTAAGTATTTGAATGCTCAAATGAAGTCAGAATTATGAGATCTTGGGCTAAATCGACGCCGAGGATCGATTGATAAATACTCGATTAGTGGTAACCTTGCTCTTTGTCCTTGAGTGCTAAAGTGAGGAGTAGAGAGAAACTAGGAAGGAGAGAAGTGAAAAAGAAACTAAGTGAGGCAGTAGATGACCTAGCTTTTTTTTTCATGTTAGGAAGAGAAGGGGTAGGCATGACTTGTGAAAGAAATTTTTATCTTTTAAGTTGAGCCCAAATGATAATTGGATTAGAAATTAATGAGAGATTAGTGATTACATTGTGCCTTAAACTTGCATCTCTTAACAATTTTTCAAGGGCCAAGCATTAGTGAAGTAAAATTGAAGTAATGAAGATTGGAAGTAGGGGTGTGTTCGAGCCGATTTCGACCCGAGCCATAGTCGGCTCGAAATCGGCTCGAAAATGGGTAATTCGGCTCGAGCTTGAGTCGTGGCTCGAAAGTTTCGAGTTTGAGCCAAGTCGGATCGAATTGAGCTCGAGCTCGATCCGGCTCAACTGTGAAATGAGCCGGCTCGAAATCGAGTGGGTTCAAATCCAAACGACAGCTCGAAATCAAACGGCTCGTTGCTCGTTCGTTAGAATTAATCTCACCCGTCAATTCGGACGTGATCTGTTTCGGCTCCGGCGAGCGGACATGAGCAGCCCGCCTTTCGATCAATGAGCCACGAGCGAGCCACGGGTTTGCTCAAAGTCGGCTCGAAATAAATTCGAGCCACATTTCTGGCTCGAAAATTGGCTCGTTTGCTTCGAGTCGATCTCGATTCGAGCCCAAATTCGAGTCGACTTTCGAGTACGATCTTGCTAATTTCACTAGTGGAAGTTGGGTTTAGGGCTACAAGCCTTATAAGATTTTTTTTTAGTGCACAAATTACAATTTTTCAAAAAAATGTAACTAAAAAAATTATTTGAACATATAATGTATATATCATGACAGATAGTGGGGCTACAAATGATTCAAGCCATGGCAAGCATGTTCACATTCAATTTCAAGCTTGTTTATCCTTATCAAGCTTAAGCTCAATTAGAGCTTTTTAAGTGATGTTCAAGCTTGAGCTTGATTAACATTATCAAGCTTAAACTTAATTCGAGTTTGTTAACGAGCTTGATTCAAATTGGATTATCGAGTTTATTACGAGCAGCTCATTTAATGAATTAAAAAATTTTAATCATACCTTAATTGAGCTTTGTTGCTTGCTAGAAAACCAGTTGCGGTAGAGTAAAAGTTTTCGTCTTACCTTAAATCCAAATACGCGTATTTAAAGAGTGAGCAATAAAACTTCAATTTTATGTAAAAATCTCGAAAGAGGGAAAACCCGGCGGTAAAAAAGCCTATGTATCGTTTGAGTCTGATCTTCCGTCTGGGATTACAAAATATATGAGTAAGGGAATGATTCTTGTGCGAAATGTTGGCTGACGATGTTGGCAGCGATGTTGGCGGCGATGTTGGCGATGATGTCGATGATAATGGTCGGTGATGATGGCCGGCAATGGTCGGACGGCAGGATCAACGTGGCGGTGATGGCGGCCACGGCCGGTGGTTAACCGCCGTCAGTGGTGCGATTGTCTTGGAGGATCTTGCTTTAGAATCTCTCTCTTCTTGGCTCTCTCGCCATATGAGGAATGAAATTTATAGATTGAAGAGTGGTGTCTCAGCATGCAAATACACCACTCCAATCGGATGACTCATGATGATTCCAGATCATGATGTATTTTGTGTATTTGGATGCTCAAATGAAATTAATTGTAAGTTCTTTGGATTGTTGAAACAGCTTCGTCGAGATGCTCGATTTATATATATTTCCGTATTTGAGAACTTTTAGAATTTGTGATGTCTCAAAGTTTAATGATATTTTAAGAGCTTGATCCGGTTCTTCGATTAGTTTGCTTTTCAAGATTCGTCTTGTAGAGAATTTTTATTATATCAAGCTTATTTAGCAACTTGTTGAAAAATATACGAAAATCATATCAATTAAAGCTTATTAAGCCTAAAAAATAAAAAATAAATAATATTATCCTCAAATAAATTTTAATTAAACTTTTAACGATCTTTAAATAATATTATTCATGAACATAACTGAATCTATTGACAAATTATATAAATTTATTCATTTAACAATCAAATATTTAAAAAATTATTCAAATTCATTCGATTATTCAATCAAATGATTATAAATAAATTCTAATCAAACTAAATCATAAGTAGCTTATCCAATGCTTAACTTTTCACAGCCCTACTAGATAGGATCAAACCGGATAAAAAAGTCAATCACTTGGCCCAAGCTAAGCTATAGCCCCTCACAAAATATCCAAAATTCACATCACATAATAATTATATAAAAAAAGAAGAAATTAACAGACACATACAAACAAAGTCCATAATTAGAGCTGATCAGACCTTCTGCACGTAATTTATTATAGAAATCAGAAACAAGGAACCATCTTCCCAAACTCCACAGTTCGCTTATGACAAAATTTACAGACACTCCAGAGTTTGTGTTACCTAGAGAACTCGGTCAGTCTCTGTATCTCTAACGCGGCTGCTGAATCGTTCGCGGACTCACCCGCAAGCTCACGATCTTAGGCGCCTTCTCGGAGCACCGAGAACCTGCCCATGGCCGACAGCGTGTTTCCATCCATTTATCCGCCCCCCAAGCTATCAGCTCCATCTTCCCGCTGCTCTTCTTCTTCTGCATCGTCTCTTCTTTTTCTGAAATCAGAAGCATTCAAGATTTAACCGAAGAAGAAGGGATATAGTGAAAGAAAAATGAAATTTTTAAAAATATAATAAAATCTCTGTAACTCAAAAACTATTTAACAAGATTAAACATAAAAGTGCAGATTTGCAAAGAGTAAAAATAGACTAATATTGGCACTAGAGTTAGCTAAAAGACATACGATGTGGAACTAAAGGGGAGAAGAAAGATTCATATATATCGGCGGTAAGTTCAGAGTCGCCGGAATCCATGGCCTCGAGCTTCTCTTCGTTGAAGCACTCACGGAGCCAGAAGTCGCGGAACCACGGCGAAGTCTTCACAAGCCGCCACCACTCCGCAGAGAAGTCCTCTACCGCTCTGTAAACCAGTGGCACAAATGGCGCAGCGTGAGGGTTCAGAGTCGACGTCATTTTCTGTCCTTAGTTCTTCTTCATCTTCAAGCGCAGGCTAGGATGGATGAGCTCGTTATAATTTATAAATGAACAGGAATGGCATAAAAATAAAGTAAGATTTATATGCATTTATATATTTAATATTTAAAATTAAATATTTATTTGTTTAATATTTTTTTATACTTAAAAATATATATTTTACTTTCAAAAAATTATTCATCATATTTTTATATAATATTGATGATTAAATTATTATATATATAAATTTAAATTTAAATATTAAATATCTAAATATATAACATATGTAAATCTAAAATATATATATATTTTTAATAAAAATATAATTTAAATTTTCTTTTTTATTTAACATGAGAAATCAAATTATGTTTTTACAGAAAAATGAAAATGGGAAATTAATCTTATTTTAGTTCTTTTTAAATTAATTTAAAATTTGCATCTTCTTAATTATTTTAATTATAATTTAATATTAAATGATACATATATATAGATAAATAGTTTAAATTTTATTTTTAGTTGGAGTAATCGGAGCCGTTGGATCTCAACTCTCAAAAGGATAAGAACGGTGACGTGTACGCGTCAAGCCCTATCTTATCATCTCTTAATGATTTTATTTATTATTTAAAGTATTAATTAACGACTTCTGATAAAATACTGGACAAAATTTTCTCGAACACGTATTTTTTTATTAAACTATAAAAATGATATGAAACTTAAAATACTATTAGACGAAATACGAATCTTGATGCTAAAAATAAATTGATCTGAAGTTGAAATTGGTGAGATCGGCTTTAAAATATCATTAAAATTTTGAGATATCGTTAAATCTCAAAAGTTCTTAAACAGGTGTTTATAATCGAATCGGCGTCACCGACGAGGATCTAATAAGATCTCAAAATTGATTTCATTTGAGCATTCAAATATTCAAATATCAAATGATCAAAGGGATCATTCGAGTCATCCGATGAAGTGGAGTGTACGGGTTTTGCATGTATTTAGAGGCCTTCTCCTCCTATAAATACTCATTCACATATGAGGGGCAAGAGAGAGAGGAGAGACAAGATCCTCCCTGATAATGTACTCGGTCATCAACCCGGCCGGCCCGCGTTGATCGCATCGTCGATCACGGTGATCATGATGTCTTACCGTGATTGTTCTACGTTTATCGATTGATTGTTCCCCATTCTGCCGTGGTATTCGCGTTTACCTGATTCTTTCCGCTGATTCACCATAAATCGTACTACTTGCTTATTTACAACCGATCGTTGTCCATTGTTCACTTATCTGATTACGTGTATCGGGAAGATCTTGTACTCTTAAGCAGATACATAGTGGAAGCTTTCTGAAAGCCGTGATTTTCCTCTTTTAGATTTTTTAGTAAAATTCAGTTTTATTTTCTTTAAATATCATGTGTGTCTTTGGATTTAAGATAAAGGCGAAAACTTTTTTCTACCATCGATTTTGCAGACAAAAAATAATAAAGATTTACATATATATCACATAATTTAGTTATATATTTAATATCTAAAATTAAATATTTATTTTTCTAATATTTTTTACTTTAAAAAATAAAATGATGATCATATTTTTTATATGATATTAAAAAAAATGTTATATATATATATATAGTAAAAAATAAAAATTTATATGTTATAAATATTAGATATATAAATGCATACATATATTTTCAAATGAAAACTCAATTCTAATAAGTTTTCAACGATTTAACAAATCTTTTGTTTTCTAATTTGAATGAATAAATAATTTTTTTTTAAATAACAAAAAAATATTTTTATATATTTATTAAAATATTTTTAAATATATTGTAAAAAGTTTTAGTTAATATGTTAATTATATAATAATTGTGATAGTTATATATTAATTTAATTGATTAATGGTTGATTTGTATTATAGGATTTAGGGTTAATAAAATTTTATATTGTTTAATAGTTTCAATTATTCTATAAGAAAGTTTGTGCAAAATCATTATATTTTATTTGAAATGTATAGAATCAATAATTATATACAAATGTGAGACTCTTTTGCTATGCATATGCTTAGAAAAGGATCATATTAAAATTTTAAAATATGAACAGTAAAATATATTAAATATATATATGAAGCCATGTTAATTTTACATAAATATTTTAAAATACATATGAGAATTTATAAATTCAAGTTAGAAATAACTGAGAATATATTTTAGTTTAAAATGTTTTATTTAAATTATTTAGTTAAAATGATTATTATTAAATAATTTTTAAATTATTGTAGAGTCTATATTTTAATTTGGAAAACAACAATTTATTTGATTAGTATAAGATAATGATCTTATACAAAATTCAAAATAATTAAATATAATAAAATTTTATTAATCATAAATCCTATAGCACAAATTAATCACTAATCAATTAAATTAATAAATAACTGTCAGAAATGTTATCCATGTAATATATTAAATATAACTATTTACACCATACTAAAAATATTTCTAATTTAAATATTTTTTTTGTATTATTTTAAAATTTTCATTAATGCATTCAGATTTAAAAAATATTTTTTTTAAATCATAAAAAAATGTAAATTAGAATGGCATTTTCATTGAGAACGTAAGAACATATTATACTTTCATTAAAATTACGTTTTTAGTTTAGAATACTACCTATCGGATGAAAGAGTTTGAGTTAAAAAAAAAAAACTAGCAAAAATATTAATTACTTTAATAGAAAAACTTATGAAACACCTCAAGCAAAATAAAATTGAGCTTTTAAATTTCATTATGTCATTTAGAGTAATAATTAAAATTTGATTATAAACTCTAAAATTATACATTCTTATATAAGACCACATTTGAGTTTGGGTGACCACCTAATAAAGTATAATAATACGATAAAACTACGAGACCAATAGGTCAAAATAGATGATCCCAAGGATGAGTGCTCATATCAACTCATTGTCCCTAACCCACCGTCTCTTAGCTCAGTTGGTGCGTAACCCGGACCAGTTGAATCCTCTGAGGCTATACTAAGGTGGGGAAAGTAAGTGAGGACCGGCGTGTGGGTGATGAATGTGGTAGGCGTGGGATTAGTCCGATGTCCACCCACAAGATGGGTGGGGTGTTGGGTGGATACCCATTGCAAAAAAAAAAAAAAAACTCATTGTCCCTAATAAAAAAATTATTATTATTTATCTATCAAACCTCTAAAAATCACCAAAGGCTGTTTGATTGCTTGCATTTAGATATAAAATAAACTAAATAAAGCGTATAAAAAGAATATGATATTTGAATTATTTTAATTTATTTGGTTGAAAATTCTAAAAATATATGAATTTTTTTTTTCTTATTTGGCAAAATAAATGTAATGTAAATTATTTTAGAGATTATCGATTAGATGGCGTCGAACAAACGGCCCGGTGTAGGGAGGCCAGCGGGAAGCGGCGGCGGCGGTGGTGTGATGGCGTAGCGTGGCGGCCACGATGGTGGTAAGCGACGACGGCCGACGGTGGTTATGGCGTCGACGACGGCTTGGTGGTGGCGGCAAAATACTTATTGGCGATATTAAAATTCACAATCGGACGAATTCAAATCTAAAATAACCATTCTAATGCATTTCAAATACACTACAAATGCATTAAAATTTTACTTTCAAATCAAATACTCAAAAAATTAAATTCTTTGTATTTGATTTAATTTAAACTCTAAATGTAGGCAACAACCAAAGAGCCCCTAAAAGAATCCTAGATGTAAAAGGGATTTTCTCACACAATGTAGAAGAATGAAAGATGAAAAAATCATTGATAAAAATATTTATTTTTGCCACTTATACAATAATCTTTCAAAAAAAATAGTAATAATTCACTTACAATAAATTCAAAAGCAATCAGATATAATAATACAAGAGCATATGGGACAATCAAAATGATAGAAAATAAATAAGCAAAGCAAACTGCACAAAGAGGATTTGAAGAGACAAAGATTTAACTTACAGTTTATATATAGCTGCGATTCGAAAGCTTATATCCAGAGACCAAAGCGGAGACGGCGAGGGATAGGAAGGCGAAGAAGGCCATACTGATGGAGGCCGAGGAGGCGTCCGTGAAGAGGTTGTCCGCGCCTTCCCGCATGCGGTTGGTGATCGGAATAGCCGCAGAGGATGCTGAGATCATGACATATGCTGCCACCTGAAAATAAATAAATAAAATTTTATTTTAGAAAATAATCAAAATATTTAAATTAAATGAATTGTTTTTTTTTTTTTTTCATTAGTAAGGTTATGTTGTGTGAGAGAAATTAGAGCCGTAATTCTTCACAATGAAATCTACAGCAGTGATAGGATGTAGCCAACAAGTGGGGATGAATGTATATCAAATTCTTATATATTTTTGTGTAATAAAAATATTTTTATTTTATTTTTTCATTTTTTTTTCTATGTATTTGAATTACGTTTCAGCTACTTTTAGGTATCTCATTAAATACTATTTTGTTTTAAAAAATACAAGTAACTAAGGGTCTATTTGAAATAGCTGTAGTTATATAAAAAAATAGTGGTGGAACTGTTATAGAAGAAGTTATTATATGAAGAAGCTGTTGTATAAAAAACTTAGTTGGTATATAATTTTTTTATTATTTTATAAAAGTCAAATCACACCTTTTTGATGGCCACCACAATCAAATAGGAAAATACAGTTTTCCACTGTAGATTTTTCTAAATACAACCAAAACCTAATTCCTAAATGATATCGCAGTGTATTTTTGCACCACACTAATACTATAGGTTCCCTCAAATGCGGCCTACGGCTCTTGGTGCACGTTTGATTGGTAGTAGATAGTTATTTTTTTTAAAAAAAATGATAATTTTGGTATTCTTGTTTTTCTATTGTTTTCAACCTAAACCTTGAAAAGAATTGGGATGACTAATTGGTGAGAATCAATTGGAACATAATAATCAAAGAAGCATTATAAAGGACATAAATTTCAGTTTTTTTTTTTTTTTTTTTTTGGAAGGGTATCACCCACACCCCGTCTTGTGGGTGGAGATATCAATGTAATCTCCGAGGCGTCACATTCATCACGCGTAGCGCTTGATATCCGAAGGAAGCATCTCCGCCCTGGAGAGGAATCGAACGTGATCTTGGGGGTTCCCGGCCGCGCTTGCCCAGTGGGTTTAGTTTTATATTTGAAGAAAAGATCAAACATTTGACATTTATCATTGGGCAAAAGGACAATGTTCACAGCCAATCATAATTAATGAAAAAAAAATTGGTCTATCTATGAGTCGTACAAAAAAGATTTATGAACTAAACAGCATGGTTTTATACACGGAAGAAATTGATTGAGATATTGTTGGTGCCTATTACAGCTGAAGTATCAAATATTATAAATATATATGGGCAGAGATCATAAAAGGCTCTGTATTGTTTTTGATCTTTTGTGATGCTAGTATAAATATACTTAAAGAAAGGCAAAAGTGTACAGCAACAAAAAGTACAATAAAGAAGAAAATCCATCATAACAAGGATATTATATAATAATAAATACTATATAATCCTAAGAAATATTAATCAATACACAATTAACTCATACTCTGTAATTCAAGCCCATTACAAGAGATTTTTAATGATTTCTGTTAACTCTGGTAAATAATAGTTTGCGATATTAGAGTATATAGGCAGCTAGAGCCAATGTTATTTTATGGAGGCAGATTTTATTGATCAATCTGAGATATATTTTCAATTCAATCTTATCTTTCCCACCCATTGAGTTTGGTGGTGACCTTGTTGGCCAGTCGCAAGAGGGCTACGTGTCCCTGCCCAAGGGTTTGGGAGCAACGCCCCCAAGAAAGTTTTTCTAGTGTGCAACAACTTGGCGGTAGGTTCTGAAGGACTTGACTTTAAAGATAGAGAAGTCAATGCCTCGACGCTAAGACCTAGATACCGAGTGTAGGAAAAATAAAGAGGTCAGGAACGTTACAAGAGCAGCGCTGCAGCATTTGATCTCATGTTGAAGACCAAAAGGACAGCGGCGCCAGCGCCTAGGCGCCAGGTCGCAATGCTGCAGCGCTATGAGTCAAAATGTTCGTCTTAAGACAAGTTTTCCCCAAACTTTTATATAATTTTTCACTGTTCTCTTGTGAGAGAAATGAGAGAAAAAATGTCCTGAAATGACTGAAGTGTTGAGAGATTTAGATAGGTAAAATATATACTATTATTCTTAGTTTTTTTTAATAATTGATTTTTGGTGGTGTGACTCCGTGATTTGTTCACGTCCTCACATGTTACCATGTTAAATTTGGTGTTGCTCTATGCGATTATTTTTACTTTGATTTAATTTATTTTATGTATATTCTGAAATACTCGAACTAATTTTTGCGTGTAATCTCCCTTAGATGACCTTCCTTGATCCACTCCAGCTAAATGCACGGGATTTTTTTTTCTAAAAAAAAAGAAGAAGATATGCAACAGGGTCAAACTGGGTTTTTATGAGAAAGAAAAAAGGAATTTCCATATCTATCTGATGGTAGTCCTATCTTAAATCACTATTATAGAATTAAATACTGTAGCGTTTTTTTTTTCTTTGAGAGCCTGTTGTCACTAAACTAATCTGAAACTATCTTAATAAAAAAAATAATTAAAAACTGCAAACAGAGTTTGATTGGGAAAACAAGATTGCCACTGGGATTATGATGTCAGGATGAACACAATAGAAAACAGGGCTGATGCTTCAAATCAATCACACATGCCACTCATTAGATGAGAATATTCACCGTTCTAATGTCCTATAACTTCTTAAAAGGCAATTGGAGACGAAGAAAGAACCAGTTGAAGAAACAATAGTCGAGCATATAACAAAAAAGTTGGCTCGAAAACTCCGCCATGAAAATTGTTATTGATTAAAGTTCTCATCGAATTCAATTGAGCAAGAAGCATTCACCTGATCTCCAGCGAAATCGAAAATCGTCCCTGCCCTAGCGGGAATCAAATCACGGCCGGTGCTGAAACGGTGAACCTGCCGAACAAGCTGGGCCGACGAGTACAAAAACACAAGGATCGATATCGCCAATAGATACCTGAAATTAAACAAAATAAATAATCATCGCCCGCTATGAGAGATCTCCACTGATCCCTATCGAGATCCGATGGGGGAAATCAGCCGAATCACCTGTATTCCTCGTAATGGTCGAAGTTCATCCAATCACCGTGCTTGTTCGAAGCCATGAGGATGGAAGAGAGGAGGGAGAAGATAACTTGAAGCGCCCGAACAAGCAATCCCCCCTTCTTCTGGAAATCCTCTCTCCTCCAACGCTGCAGCACCGACGCGATCGCTGCGTCGCCATCTGCAGCCGCCGCCGCTGGCGGCGGCCGCTCCTCGACATCATCAGCCCTTTGAGTTGTTGGCTCCGCGGGAGGATTGATCCCCTGCTTGCTGGTGCCATTATTGGCGACTGCCATTGCCGGTCTCGTTGAGATTACTGGTAGTCGGATTGTTGCGCTATGCTGAGGGAAATGGAATTGAAGATTTCTCCAGAAATGGCTGTGTATATATATATATATATATTATGTTTAAAAATTTATCACAATGGAGAGAGAATTTTACGTCTTAAATTATTTTTTGAAATTTTAAGCTAAAAAATTAAAAAAGATTTATAATCATATCATACATTTTTATGTATTTATATATTTAATATTTAAAATTACATATTAATTTATCTGATAATTTTTTATATTTAAAAAAATATATTTTATTTTTAAAAAGTGAATCATGTTAATATTTTTGATATGATATTGAAGATTGATATATATATATATATATATATATATATATATATATAATAAATATATAAGAATTGTGTGATATGTATATAAATTTTAAAAAAATTTAAATAAATTTTATCATTTAATTCGAATATATGTCTGACATGCCCTTAAGCTACGGATGGTATAGTTACCCCTCGAAAGAAAGGAATTTCAAGAAATACTCGAAAATAATATTATTATAATAAAAAATCTGTTATGTCTGAAATTCAGATAAAATTATTTTAAATTCTAATAATAAATCATATAATATTTAATTAATATATAATTATTATATATTAATTATAAATTATTATATATTATTATGTATTAATATAATATTAATTATATGATAATATATAATATTTGTATATATATCAATATATGTAATGAATTAATATAAAGCTAGTGATTCTGCGTTATATTATCAATGGTGAAATTAAAGAGTCATTTGAGCTATTTTATTTTATTTTATTTATATTTTAATTTAAAATAAAATATATTTAATAATAATTATTACTTTTTAAAATATTTAAAATATCTAAATATTATTTTGAGTATTTTTTAAAAAAGAGATAAATACATAGATAGCACCAAAAAAACTATATATTTAAAAACTTAGCATTCATTTTAATTTTTTGAATAAATTATCACATGCATTTATGGATGCTGCTATTTAATTATTAAGAATTTAATAAAAGTAAAAAATATATATGGGTTATAGTTTTAATATAAATTTTGATATTTTAGTCGGAATTTGAAAAAATAAATAAATAAAATAAAATAAAGGAGTACTACTATTATAAATATGCATATTTTATCACCTATGTGTGACATTGCCCCCTTTTAAAAAAATAATATAATTTATTTTTAAAAATAAAAAAATAATAAAGAATAAAATATCTCAAATAAATACTAATCAAATATGTTAATACAGAGGGGCGGACTCACATACAATTGAGAAAGGACAATCTCCCTTGACTCTCTCATAAATTTTATAATTTCTCTTATATGAGATAATCAAATTAGTCATTTATCTCTTCTAAAAATTAACTTTATATTTTACTTTTATTTTAATATATAAAATTATCCCCTCCTAAAAATTAAGATTGGTTCTACTTTTATTCATGCATGAAATGATCACATATTTTATTTTATTTTATTTTAAATTTGTCATTAAAAAAATAATACATAATATTAATATATGATGCTCAATTAATATACACCTATTATGTATTAACTATAAACTACTATATATTATTATGTATTAATATAATATTAATTATATAATAATATATAATATTTATATATACATCAATATATTTGAGATTATTTTATTTTATTTTATTTATATTTTAAAAAAAAATATATATATATATATATATATATATTAATATTTCTTATTTTTAATATATTTAAAAATATCTAAACATTATTTTGAATGTTTTTTATAAATGAATAAATGTATGCTTAACATCTAAAATCTATGTATTTAATAAATTAGTATTAATATTAATTTTTTTGAATAAATTATCTTATGTATTTATATGTGCTACAATTAAATCATTGGGAATTTGATAACACTAAAAAGTTTAGGTGTGTTTGGGACAGCGCTTTAGTTACTTTATTTTTCAGAAAATAATCAAAAAACAATATAGCTATATTTGGCAATCAGCTTTTTTTTATGAAAAAAAGTTAATTTTAAAAATTAGAACTGTTAAAATATGGCGGCCGTAAAGAAGCTACTATTTGAATTTTTCAAAAAAATATATATATTTATAATGCACACAATAAATTTTCAAAAATTGAAGAGATCCTTAAAAAAATAAAATAAGATGTGCTAATTTTATAAATATTTATATTTTAACTCTAGTCATTGTTCATTTTGAAAAAAGAATATAATTTTTGTTAAAATTAAAATTTTAAAATAAATAAAAATATTTTAAATTAACATATTTTCATTAGTTGAATTTTCACGAAGGAAAAAAATATTTTTTTTTGTTTCCATTGTTCTTCTGCTTCTTCCTTCACCTGACAGCGACGGCCATATATATATATATATATATATATATATATATATATATATATATATATATATACACATAAATTTTAATATTTTTTCATAAATTATTTAAAATTTTATCATCACATCAAAAAATCAATTTTTTTATTTTTAAATATAAATAAATATTTTTATATATAAATAAAATATTAGAAATATAAATATTAAATTTTATGTATAAGATGCATAAATATATAAAATTTACAATATATAAATAAATGTTAAACAAATTTTTATTATCCAAAACTAGACAGCATGCCTTCAAAATTAAACCAGGAGCTCTCAGCTAAAGCAGATGAAAAATTACATAAATACTCGTGAATTTTTTATTTTAAAATGGACCCAAAGAATAAAATAAAATATTTTTATTTATATACATAATATTAAATTTGTATATATTTATATAAATAATATCTAAATCACTAATATCATATAAAAAATAAAAAAATATTACAGTCTTTAATTTTTAAAAATGAAATAAAGCTATTTATATATAAAAATTGATAATATATAAAAGAACTATATGGTAGATATGTAAATCTTAAATAAAAATGCTCCCATTTTGGTACTATACACAATCCATAACCTTTGTCTATCGGGGAAGCAACCGAAAATAAACATTTGGAGCTGTTTACGTGGCAAAAACTTTCATTTTAGTCCCTAAAATTTTCTATTTTATTAAAAATATAAAAATGCAATTTGTTTTTTATATTTTGCACCTGAATTAAATGTAAGAATATGACTTAATAAAATAAGGGAGGGACCAATTTGCTCACAAATTGTACAACTTGACTTTAGTTTTTATTTTTATTTAATGATATGTGAAAACAATTTTAAGTTTAAATTTTTTTTTAAGGTTTGAAAAAAAACTTAGAGTTTGTTGGGAATGAATTTTATTTCACATTTTATATTTTAAATTATTTTTTAAAATGTATTTTATTATATTTTTAAGGACTTATATATGACTTTTAGTATAGCTTGAAAATCGAAGATTATCTAAAATTAAATTTATTGAGTTATTTTTTAAGATTAGAAATTATTTTTAAGGACATATATATAATGTTTATAAGTTTGTTAAAATAAAAGTATTTTTTAAATTAAATTTATTGAGTTATAATTTATAATCTTTTAAAATAAATATAATATATTTATAAATATAAGCATTATCTTTTGAAATATATATATATATATATATATATATATATATATATATATTATATTATATTATTTATTTATTTATTTATTTATTTATTTATTTATTTATTTATTTTATTTATTTATTTCACACAATCAATTCATAATTTTATAATTTTTTAATAATTATTTTTTATTAAAATAAAATTAGTTCAATCAAAATAAGCCAACTCTGTTGAATTTCGAGCCAAAATAAGATATAAAAAATTTTCAATTTAAGTCTATTTAAAATCATAACGATCACTCAAAATCGAACAGAAAATGAGCCTAGCTGACTCAAATTAGATTGATTTGAGCCACGAGTTGATTTAGAGCCATTCTAAAATATTTAATTACTTTATGAATTTTTTAAATCAATTTTATTACATGATTTTTTTTATATAATTAAAAAATATATTTATTATATTTTAAAGTATTTTTTTTATTATTAAAAATGAATCATATTATATTTTAAAATACTCAGAATAACTTTTAGAATATTATATATATATATATATATATATATATATATATATATATATATATATATATATATATATATATATATATATATATAAATGATTATTTGCCTTGACATGTTCAATTATATTTTGTTAAACATGTTGTGTACTCTTTATCATCTCATAAATCAATTTAATTTTTGTAGAAGTTATATTATTTGAAATTGGGTTATAATGTCATACTATGCGACAATGTGTTGTATTATGATAAGGTTTTATATAATATGATGTGCAAATTAGTATAAATAATGTTTATTTCCTTACTTTTCTACTATAATAAACATTTAAAAAAAAAAATTGAGGGCCACATCAAATCAATTTATTTGACTAAAGATCAACAAAATAAGAAAAAAAATGAATTGATCCAAATAACCATTACAAAATACATGATAATATTTTTTTTGGAACATTTTAAACATATATATATATATATAGATATATATATATATATATATATATATATAGATATTATAAATATATATATATATATATATATATATATATATATATATATATATATATATATATATATATATATATATATATATATATATATATATATGCTATTTGGTTAGCTTAAAAGAATACAATATAAAAATAATGCAATGTAAAGTGAATACAATGAATTATGAATACTTTACAGTTATTTGATAGTGTGTAAAATAAATACATGAAAACTATATTTTCTATTTGGTTGGGTAAATACAAAGTAAAGTAAATACATGTATTTTGAATACTTTGTTGTATGTAAAGTAATTGCAGAATTTTTTCCACTAATTGAATTATTAAATTCATCAATTGAAAATACTTTAAAATATAAATAAATTATAAATAAAAAATTACTACTTGTATTAAAAAAATATTATGATTTATTTATTTTTAAATTAAAACCTTTTTTATGATTTATATATTAGAGGGATATTAGAATATAAATTGAGTCAAGCTCCTAGCTCAATATATAATCTTGAGTGGGGTTCAAAATAAGATATATATTAAAAATAAGTTTATGTATTATGTTCATCTCAAAATAAGATATATAATTATAATAGATATATATTATGTTCATCTCAAAATAAGTTCAATACTTCATATAACTCATCATATATATATATATATATATATATATATATATATATATATATATATATATATATATATATATATATATATATATATATATATATATATATATATATATATATATATATATATATATTGAAATTTAAATATATAAGAATTGTGTGATATGTATATAAATTTTCAAAAAAATTTAAATAAATTTTATCATTTAATTCGAATATATGTCTGACATGCCCTTAAGCGACGAATGGTATAGTTACCCCTTCAAAGAAAGGAATTTCAAGAAAGACTCGAAAATAATATTATTATAATAAAAAATCTGTTATGTCTGAAATTCAGATAAAAATTATTTTTAAATTCTAATAATATAAAATCATATGATATTTAATTAATATATAATTATTATATATTAATTATAAATTATTCTAAATTATTATATATTAATATAATATTAATTATATGATAATATCTAATATTTGTATATATATCAATATACAGTAATGAATTAATAAAAAGCTAGTGATTCTGCGTTATATTATCAATGGTGAAATTAAAGAGCCATTTGAGCTTATTTTATTTTATTTTATTTATATTTTAATTTAAAATAAAATATATTTAATAATAATAATTACTTTTTTAAAATATTTAAAATATCTAAATATTATTTTGAGTATTTAAAAAAAGATAAATACATAGATAGCACCAAAAACTATATAAAAATTAGCATTCATTTTAATTTTTTGAATAAATTATCCCATGCATTTATGCTTAAATGCATGCTGCTATTTAATTATTAAGAATTTAATAAAAGTAAAAAATATATATGGGTTATAGTTTTAATATAAATTTTGATATTTTAGTGAGAATTTGAAAAAATAAATAAATAAAATAAAATAAAAGAATACTACTATTATAAATATGCATATTTTATCACCTATGTATGACATTGCCCCCTTTTAAAAAAAATAATATAATTTATTTTTAAAAATAAAAACTAATAAAGAATAAAAATATCTCAAATAAATACTAATCAAATATGTTAATGCACAGGGGCGTACTCAGATACAATTGAAAAAGGACAATCCCCCTTGACTCTCTCATAAATTTTATAATTTCTCTTATATGAGATAGTCAAATTAATCATTTGTCTCTTCTAAAAATTAACTTTGTATTTTCCTTTTATTTAATATATAAAATTATCCCCTTCTAAAAATTAAGATTGGTTATACTTTTATTCATGAATGGAATGATCACATATTTTATTTGATTTTATTTTAAATTTGTCATTAAAAAAATAATACATAATATTAATATATGACGCTCAATTAATGCACATCTATTATGTATTAACTGTAAACTAATATATATTATTATGTATTAATATAAGATTAACCGTATAATAATATATAATATTTATATATTCATTAATATATACTAATATATATCATTTTACATCAATTTTATCTTAATGAGCGTCACATGATACTATGCTATTAGAGTATGAATAATTTGCCCATATAAGTCACATGTGGACTCTACATGTAATAATTTCTCATTATAATATCTACTAATTATGTGCTATAAAAGCATTGCGTAGAAACCGGTTCGCGGTAGAGTAAAAGTTTTCAAAACTTCGTTGTGAAATCCAAAACGCAGGTATTTAAAGAGTGACAATAAAACTCCGGAATTTTTAAGTGGAAAATCTCAAAAGAGGAAAAATCACGCTGGCAAACAAAAGCTTACTATGTATCTCTTTGAGTACAAGATCTTCCGTCATAGGGATTACCGTGCATATGAAAAGGAACAACAGGTTATGTCATCGAGGTTGTAAGCATTCTTAATAATAACGAATAATGGTAGGTGTCAGGTAGAAATCAGGGAAACAATTATTGGCAATCTCGAGGAGCAATCATGGTAGAAATTCATCATGATGGAGCAAGCAGATTGGCGAGGATCAGCGGCTGGCGGCGGCGGCGTGATGGTTCTGACCGTCAGTGGCGGCCGCGATTGTCTTGGAGGATCTTTAAGCTCTCTCTCTCTCTTCTCGTATGAAATGAGATTATAGGTGGAGGAGTGGCGTCTCGAAAATAAATCAAAATCAAACCACTCCTATGGATGACTCGTGATGATTCCTCGATCATATGATGTATTTTGTGTGTTTGAATACTCAAATGAAGTAGGAATTGTAAGATCTTTGGCTTTGTTGGAACCAGTCAGGGCTTCCATAAACACTTCTCCGTATTGGAAACTTTTTTTAGGAATTTAAGCGATGTCCAAAGTTTCCATATATTTTGAATGCTTGATCTCGACGATTTTAATTTTTTGATCAGGATTTGTGTCAAGATTTGTCTTCTAAGAGGAATTTTTTGGGATCATATCAAAAACTAATGATGGAATTAAAGAGTTATTTGAGATGATTTTATTTTATTTTATTTATATTTTAATTTAAAAATATATATGTAATAATATTTATTATTTTTAAAATATTTAAAATATCTGAACATTATTTTGAATGTTTTTTTATAAATGAATAAATGTATGCTTAGCATCTAAAATCTATGTATTTAACAAATTAGTATTAATTTTAATTTTTTTTGAATAAATTATGTTATGTATTTATATGTGCTATAATTAAATCATTGAGAATTTGATAACACTAAAAGAATGTGAATTAGAATTTTAATATAATATTTTATATTTGAGTGAGAATTTAGGATGTGTTTGGGATAGCATTTTAGTTACTTTACTTTTCAGAAATCAATCAAAAAGTAATATAGCTGTATTTACTCACCGTCTCTTAACTCATTTTGGTGAGCAGTAGGAATCCTTGGATAGAGTTTGATTCCTCGAGGGCGAGGCCTATTCATAATGGTGGGGAAATTAAAGCAGACATCGTGGGTGATGAATGTGCCTTGAAGTAGGAGGATTATTGCGTCACTCTGAAAAGTGGGTGGGGTGTTGGGTGGATACCATTTCCAAAAAAAATTATAGCTGTATTTGGCAACCAGCTTTTTTTACTTCTTTTCAAAAAATTTTATGATAAAAAGTTACTTTTGAGAATTAAAGCTATTAGAGTGTAGCGGCTCTCAAAAAACTATTATTTAAATTTTTTTAAAAAAATATTTATAATACACACAACATAATTTTAAAAAACTATTTTCTCGAGTTAATTTTAGAATCAGCTTTTTGAAGTGATCCTTAAAAAAATAAAATAAGATGTGCTAATTTTATAAATATTTATATTTTAACTCTAGTCATTGTTCATTTTGAAAAAAGAATATAATTTTTGTTAAAATTAAAATTCTAAAATAAATAAAAATATTTTAAATTAACATATTTTCATTAGTTGAATTTTCACGAAGGAAACAAATAATTTTTTTTTGTTTCCATTGTTCTTCTGCTTCTTCCTTCACCTGACAGCAACTGCCATATCATATAATTTTATATATTTATATATATATGACACATAAATTTTAATATTTTTTCATAAATTATTTAAAATTTTATCATCACATCAAAAAATCAGTAAATAAATATTTCTATATATAAATAAAATATTAGAAATATAAATATTAAATTTTATATATAAGATGCATAAATATATAAAATTTACAATATATAAATAAATGTTAAATAAATTTTTATTATCCAAAACTAGACAGCATGCTTTCAAAATTAAACCAAGAGCTGTCAGCTAAAGCAGATGAAAAATTATAAATAAATACTCGTGAATTTTTTTTTTTAAAATGGACCCAAAGAATAAAATAAAATATTTTTATTTATATACATAATATATAATTTGTATATATTTATATAAATAATATCTAAATCACTAATATCATATAAAAATAAAAAAATATTACAGTCTTTAATTTTTAAAATGAAATAAAGCTATTTATATATAAAATTGATAATATATAAAAGAACTATATGGTAGATATGTAAATCTTAAAAAAAAATTCCATCTCTATAATCCATAATTTACTGTTTACGTCTCATTTAGTCTAAAATTTTCTATTTTATTAAAACATAAAAATGCAATTTGTTTTTGAATATGACTTAATAAAATAAGGAGGGACCAATTGCTCACAAATTGTACAACTTGACTTTAGTTTTTATTTTTAT